>WNWK01011435.1:0-64476 GCA_009830355.1 Cherax destructor
TAAACATGGTTCTGAACATTATGAAGTATTTATTCACTCATTTATTTCTTTACTGATTAAAGTATTAACAGTGTGAACTCTCTGTTTAGCAAGATCAACAAATGTATCAAGGATGTTGGGCAAGATGAGCTGACCACCAGGCTTGTGTGTGGTGCATAGCGATCCATTTTCCAGAAGAACCACAGTCACTTCCCCACTTCCCTGAGTTTCATCTTCTGCTGTTGGGTCCATCAACTACACAAAAGTAAGAGAGTAAGAGCAGTATTAATAATGACAAAAAATTTTTTATTATTTTCACAACATATTTTAAAGGCAATGTGTTTCCTTCTTTGGATCACTCTGCCTTAGTTGAAGATGGCCACTGAAATAAAATAAAAAAAATTTAATGCTCCACGTACCAATAAAAATTCAGATAGAAAGCAACTCAAAATACAAATTTTACATGTTTGGAACCTACCCATATACAGCATCGCTTTTCTCATATTACTTTTTTTTTTTTTAACCTCAACATTCATGTCCTTGTAAGACAGCAATACTACAGTAAGAAAACTCATTCAACATCTATACTGTATTACTATTTACTCTGTCATTACTATACAGTATTTTACCAAGACAATAACTCACAATAAAATAGTATTCAAAAGTTACTTCTCATTATATACAGCATTTAAGAAGTGTTAAACAAATCAGGTCAGCACTTTAATGATTGACTAATTACTATACTTTGCTTAGCTATACAAATTCAGAACTCAATAATATTTGTACTAATAAATTCTGTCTTTTAATAAATAGTGTTCGAGACTTGGGCTTATTTTGTTTCAGAGGTATCTCTTTCTAAATGCAGCATTTCTCTAATCTGGTTAATATTGTCATCATAAGAAAAAATGTCAGAACAGAGATTTGAGCATGGGAAATCAAGTGAACACATTCTGAATAAATCTTACAATACCAGAAATACAATGGATATTATTATGTACTCTACAAAATTCTTTGGACAAATTTTATGATACTGAATCTATGGACATTAAGAGTATGTAAATAAAAAATACAGGACCCAGATTGAGTGCTTTGGCTATTCAGGAACAACAACAAAACTTGAAATCTGAGGACTACGCCATGACAGGTTTTAGTTCACCATATAAACTTTAAAATAGCTTTCCATGAAATTTATACTTTAAGACATCTGGGCAGTACTGCATGTTGTTTCTGACTTACAAGAGGGAAGTCAGCAAACAAGGTGTAGTGATGCAAAAGGCTACACTCCTAAATGTATTTATTAGAAATAGCTTCCCACTAAAATAATTTTGTCAAGATTTGGGCCGCATTATCTCTCACTTACTGAAAGCAACAATGGCTATGATCCTCAGTCCAAACATTAGTTTCTTCATATTTTCCAATAAGCTACTATGACCATAAAACATTCTTAGAGGCAACCAGTCATGTTACCAGTTGACTGTGACATTAATTTTAGCTTCTTAATGAAAGTAGTGCACAATGTAGAAACAAGATCAAAAACTCCAGTGATATCCAATTTTCTTCGCTGTTAAAAGACTGTTAAGCATTCATTTCTTGTCTTAACATAGTAGTAAAGCTCTTAAGCTGTATACCTTCTCAACTCGCTGACCTTTTAAATTTGCTGTATTTTGGATGAAATGTAAATTGTGGAATGTAAAATAACATTTTAATATATCAAAAATAAGAGATGAATGTAGCCTGCTAATTTTCTTAAGTTAACTGAACCCAGGTGATGTTGCTAAAGATATATTTTAATGGTACAGTGGACCCCCGCCTAACGAACAAAATTCATTCCAGAAGCCTGCTCAAGTGCCATTACCGAACCAATTTACTTCCTTAAGAAATAATGTCACATAGGTTAGTCTATTTCAGACCCCCAAAAATACACTTCCACAAGCACCTACAATATTATACTTACATAATTGTATGATTTCCGGGGTGTTCGTTAGGCGGGGGTCCACTGTATTATATCAGCCACAAGTGAATAGCATTTTTTGTTAAATAAAATCTTTGCTAAATGTGACTGTGCTCTAAGGTAATGAATTTAATGCAGATATTTGTCAGACATTTCTCTTTTAAACAGGACTGCTTGTAACTACAAATAGATAATTAAATGCACACCATACCTGTATGCTGTCACTGTAGACTGTAAATGTGGAAGCCACTGGCCTGGCCTGCAAATACAATGAGCATATTGATGACATACATTACTAAAAATAAAACATTGAAGGATAATTAAAAATTTTCATACTTCTATACAAAATTAAAGCAGAAACTATAAAAAAAACATATACGTATAGAGAATATGCATATTCAGTACCTTTAATGTAATGGGGAGAGTTCTCTCTATGTCCACAGAAGCTTTATCATTTTCCTCATCATATGAAACTGCAGGTAACTTCACATTTTGTAAGGCTGCCATGAGTGCTATTAGGGCTGCATCATATAAGTTGCCATCATAGTTGATGCATACCACGTCACAGTAGAGGCACCAGGCAAGCTAAATTTTAAATAAAAAAGCATATATATATATGTATACATAAGTTTCAGGCCTGGATTTTTTTATTATTAATGAAATAATTGAATGTACAGTACAGTGGTACCTCGAGTTACGATGGTCCCCAAAATCGCCCTTTTATGTAAGTTTATTTTTTTAAATGCTTTTGTAAGTATATTTTTGGGGGTGTAAAAGGACTAGTCTATTTTACATTATTCCTTATGGGGATAAATTCGTTTGGTAATGGCACTTGAACAGCATTCTCGAACGAAAAAATATCGTAACTCGAGGTACCATTGTACATAGAGTAAAGGGTATACAGTACAGGTCAGCCATCACTAAACCGGCAATCACTAATCCAGTTCCATCACTAATCCGGCACTAATTTCAGCTAGCGTAATTTCAAATTTCCCGGGTCATCTCACCAGCCAGCTGCTACTTGCTGCATAAACACTGTTGGTGTCACTTGCAAACACAGGCAAGTCATTCCAAGTTTTTTCTCCATTTATTCTTATAACCTGCTCACTTTAACCCCAGCCATGGTTCCAATTAATAGAGGAAATGCTTCTCGTTGTATAAAGCGCAAACACTGTACACTGTCCATAAAAGATAAGGTTGAACTCCTGAAAAAACTCGACAATGGTGTGTCTGTGAGAAGCTTGTACGAATTATACAGCACTGGCTCTTTCACAGTTTATGACATAAAGAAACAGAAAGAGAAATTACTCAGTTTCTTTGTTAACATCTTCACGTGTAAGTGAAGATGTTGAGTTGTGAATTTTAGCTTTTCATTTTGGAAGCGGCAGTGATGAACTTTCTTGTGCAAGTTAAATTCGTTAACTTTATTAACCCTTTCATTGTCAGTCCCATTGTATCACGGCTTTGAAGCCGCTGTCAGTCCCGTAGTGTGACACCATGAGCTCAGCTCACTCAGATAAGCTGTGACCTGTAAATTTGGGCCTAGATATGAGAGCATAGGTCTGTGTGGTAAGTGTGCAGCATGCAGTGCTTGAGAAAAAATACTGCGGCTGTGTTTTTGGTGTAAAATAGCAACTTTACGGTGTATTTTCCTATGGTTTTTGGCCTCATCTGATAGAATGGAAGATATATTACAGAAATAGAGATGATTTTGATTGGTATCAGGATAGAAAGTACCTTGAAATTGAGCTCAAAGTAGCAGAAATGTTCGATTTTTTGAGATGTTCAAGAGTAAACGCGTCCAATACGTGTCCAACTGGCCGGTCTAATACATGGTCACAAATGGGTTGACATTATTTATACAGTTATTTCAATAATGCACTAGTCTGCATAACAGTAAATCTTCTATTTTTTGTGTAAATAAAAATTCAGAATGGAAAGCAAGCATAATATAAGAGGGGGCCTGAGGACTTGACTAATGAACAGAGAAAATGTTATTTTAGTTCCAAAAATGTCTGCATTGTTTATTCTGGACCCTATTTTGAAATTGGCATCTCTTGAAATTTGTGTGAAATTAGCCAAATTAACAATTTCTGATCACTTTATTGAGTAGTTGAAATAGGTAAATGGGCGGTTTCTTGTACTTAATTGACAGAATACAAGCGAAATAACTATGATTTTGGTCGAGTGGAACAATGGAATTGGCCAAAAAATGGGGCGTAAAGTGGGCGGAATCGCCTTTTTTTTTTTTTTTTTTTTTAATTCTTCAACACTTGGAGCAAGTTTGTAAGCAGGGGTCACAACTTGTACTGATTTACGGAGTATTTTAAAGGTAGCATGAGGTAGTTAGCTGTTGGGTTAGTGTATTCTAATGTAACCACGGTGTAATCCAGTAAAATCACTAATCTAGCACCCTACAGGTCCTTATGATGCCGGATTAGTCATTATCTAGTTTTTCTTGGAAGTAGACAGCACTGCTCACTGATAAAATCTCAGGTGTTATGTGTTCACAGGGTATTAAATATAAAACAGTACATGCTGAAGGTAATTAGTTCAATAACACATATCTTCTCTTCAGCAAATAGGCACCTTTACTGTAGGTACAAGAGTTTTGCTACAGTATGAAGGCCTTGCTCATGACAACACTAACCACTCTTCTCCAGCATCGCATGGCACCAGTTACAGGTGTGCCATTGCTGTAGGTTCGATTGATTTACTGGATTTATTGCTTGGAAATAGTTTATGATCACTCCCTCTATCTTTGAGGAGATGCCTTTGTTGGTGTGAAGGGCTTGTAATCTGAGGAACAGTGGATTTTAGCCCATTCCCTTAGATCAAATCTGAAAATCTCCAGAGAGCAAATTCTTAGCTATTTTGCTAGTACAGTACAGTGGTACCTCGGTTTTCGTACAGCTCCCAACTTAAACAATTATGTAAGTGTATTATTGTAAGTGCTTTTGTAAGTATATTTTTGGGTGTCTGAAATGGACTAATCTAATTTACATTTGTCCTTATGGGAACAAATTCGTTCAGTAACGGCGCTCGAACAGCATTATGGAATGAATTATCGACGAAAACCGAGGTAACACTGTATGTCTTCCATATTATCGACTGAGCACAAGAAATAGCCCAATCAACTATGTATTTCAACTACCCAATAAAGTGATCAGAAATTGGTAATTTGGCCAATTTCACACAAATTTCAAAATAGGGTCCAGAATAAACAATGCAGGCATTCCTGGCACTAAAATAATATTTTCATTAGTCATGTTTCCAGGCTTTACAAATGAATTCCATTTTAATTTCTATCCACAGAAAGACTTTATTCACACAAAAAAACAGAAGATTTACTGTTATGCAACATTGTAATAATTATATAAATACTATCAGTGCATTCGTGAATGCATATCAGGCCCACCAGTTGATGTGTATTGGACGCATGACATGATTTGTTTACTTTTGAACATCAGCAAAAATCAAACATTTCTGCTACTTTCACTCAATTTCATACTATTTTCAGTCCTAAAGCCAATCAAAATCATCTCTATTTCTGTAATATACTATCTTCCATTCTATCAAATAAGAGCAAGAAACCGAGAATACAACCATAAAAACCACACGAAAATACACTGCAAAGTCGCTTTTTAAACCAAAAACACGGTCACAGTTTTTCTTTTCTCATTATGCACTGCATGCTGCAGGATTTTTTTTTTATATGGTGCACACTTACCACATCAATCCATTCTCTCATATCTAGGCCCAAATTTACCACTCACAGCTTATCTGAGTGAGCCAAGCTCGTCACGTGGTACTACGGCACACCCAGTGAATTCAAAGGCATAGTACTACGGCACAGTCAACGAAAAGATTAATATATGATGGTGTCGTATCTGAGCGCCTCTGCAAAGACAGTGATTATGTATGAGTGAGGTGAAAGTGTTGAATGATGAAAGTATTTTCTTTTTGGGGATTTTCTTTCTTTTTGGGTCACCCTGCCTCGGTGGGAGACGGCCGACTTGTTGAAAAAAAAAAGTAAACGTTATCAGGCTTTTATATGTATCTGAAAATGAAAAAAAGCTCTATCACTTTACAGCAATTTTTGCTTTACAACAGTAGCCTGGAACCTAACCTGCTGTATAAGAGAGGCCCACCTGTAATGTTATTAAAATTCAGTCAGAGTTTGGATTTAAAAGTTCCTGGAATCTTGCCTCATGGCATAGGTTGAGACCAGATCTTATAAGTTGGAAAGTAATCTTTATAGGAATAATAACTACTGTATTATGAAATACACAGGAAAGGAAAATTAGTATATCTAAAAATTATCTGCCATCTTACAAGTCCATGGGACAGAAAGAAAAGACCAACATTCCTGCCAGACTAGAAAAATGTTTAACACTTAGCTTTTGCACTTAGAGACTATTTCCTAGCAGAGTGCCAATAGAATGAAAAAAAATTCATGATACTGGTATTGTCAGCAACAATATGAGAGGTGTTATCAGTAACAGTTAGAGCTGTCAGTAACACTAATAAAGTTGTAAGCAATATTAAGAAAAACGTCAGTGGCAATAAGAAAGCTGCTGTCAGCAACAATAAGAAAGTTGAAGTCAGCAACAAAAAGAAAGTTGCTGTCAGCAACAATAAGAAAGTTGCTGTCAGCAACAATAAGAAAGTTGCTGTCAGCAACAATAAGAAAGTTGCTGTCAGCAACAATAAGAAAGTTGCTGTCAGCAACAATAGAAAGTTGCTGTCAGCAACAATAGAAAGTTGCTGTCAGCAACAATAAGAAAGTTGCTGTCAGCAACAATAAGAAAGTTGCTGTCAGCAACAATAAGAAAGTTGCTGTCAGCAACAATAAGAAAGTTGCTGTCAGCAACAATAGAAAGTTGCTGTCAGCAACAATAAGAAAGTTGCTGTCAGCAACAATAAGAAAGTTGCTGTCAGCAACAATAAGAAAGTTGCTGTCAGCAACAATAAGAAAGTTGCTGTCAGCAACAATAAGAAAGTTGCTGTCAGCAACAATAAGAAAGTTGCTGTCAGCAACAATAAGAAAGTTGCTGTCAGCAACAATAAGAAAGTTGCTGTCAGCAACAATAAGAAAGTTGCTGTCAGCAACAATAAGAAAGTTGCTGTCAGCAACAATAAGAAAGTTGCTGTCAGCAACAATAAGAAAGTTGCTGTCAGCAACAATAAGAAAGTTGCTGTCAGCAACAATAAGAAAGTTGCTGTCAGCAACAATAAGAAAGTTGCTGTCAGCAACAATAAGATAAGTATTGTCAGCAGAAAGTCAATATTAATGATGTTCTGCATTGCATGGCATCTAATTGACTACTGTTTCCTTAAACACCAGTGGCAATGCAGTTCACCATTGCACTCCCAACCAGTATGTATTTACTGATACAAGATAGTTTGTCTTTGTCTCAAAATGTATTGATATGCTGCCCCAATACAGTTGTTTCAGGACCTACAATACTTATTTTCTCTATTACAGTATGCCCATATTCATGATTTTAGCTACTCACTGTCTATGATAGAATGGTATATCCACAACATATTTGCATGAAACAAAGTAGAATGACTTGGAAAGCATATACGTAAATCTATAGGGAAAGGAAGGCAGGGTAGGGGTTGTCCTTGAAAAAGTTGGAGGGAAGGGGTAAAGGAGGTTTTGTGGGCGAGGGGGCTTGGACTTCCAGCAAGAGTGCGTGAGCATGTTAGATAGGAGTGAATGGAGATGAATGGTTTTTGGGACCTGATGAGCTGTTGAAGTGTGAGCAGGGTAATTTTTGTGAAGGTTAACCAGACTTGAGTCCTGGAAGTGGGAAGTACAATGTCTGCACTTTAACCCGTTAACGGTCCACACATATATATACGTTTGTACTGTTACTGCCCCAAACATATATTTACGTTTTATTTTTCCTGCCTCCAAATTTGGCACGATTGGCCTGAGATGCCTGGTCAGCATAGAATACGTCTTAGCCCTTGGTGTGCGCTGTATTAAAAAAATCTGGGACCACTTAGTACCTTGTGGGAGGACCAGTTCAATTGAGCGCCAGCTTGAGCAAATATAGCGGCAAACACATGGGATTCACTGATGTCATGTAGTATTAACTCTCCCATTTTAAGTGGAAAGTGATGTTGACCTCGAGTTTAGTGGTTCTGAGGTGGATATGGCCATAAGTGGTCGAGGAAATATAAAAAACCTTGATAATAACCCATGTGCAACATCCTTTCAGAATGTCTTATAACCTATGCCTGTCTATCTTTGTCTGTCTGTCTCTGTCTATCTGTCTGTCTCTCGATCTGACTCTGTCTACCTCTGTCTCACAGGTACACAAATACAATTATACATAGTGTAAATTTCCTAGGATAACCCAAAAAATCCAGACAAAGTGCTTGTAGATATAATGTGTAAACATGACTGGCAAATACGTATTTACACTTGCTCAGGAACCAGACGTGTTGGTTCAGGAGTGGATCTCTCCGAGACGGGAGAGCTAGATGCTAGATGGATAGACAGAGAGCTTGACAGACAGGCAGATAGACAGAGAGCTTGACAGACAGACACAGAGCTTGCCAGACAGACACAGACCTTGCCAGACAGACAGATAGAGAGCTTGACAGAGACAGACAGAGAACTTGACAGACAGACAGATAAACAGAGATTTTAGATTTTGCCACCGAAGTGGCTAGTTTATTGTGCACCCCATATCCATCCTGTGGACGGTAGCGCAAGAGCATAGATAGAGAGCTTGGCACACACATATAGACAGAGAGCTTGACAGACACAGATAGACAGAGCTTGGCAGACAGATAGACACAGATATGTTTGTGTAACAGTGAAAACAGAGGGGGATGCTAAATGTCACCCCTTATCTTATCTTATCACTGCACCCTCGCGCACGCTCATCATGTCACCAATTATCTTCTCTTATCTTGTCACTGTCAACAGTGGACTGACTTGTCTTTCATCGTGCTTGAAGGGAACTTATTATTTCTTATTCTTCTTATTATTATTTTCATTATTCACATTATTATTCCTATTAATATTATTATTATTATTATTATTATATACTCCCACGTATCCAAAACATTGCTGGGACCTGTAAATACTTTGTATATATTCCTAGACAATAGTAAATGACCAAAGCAGGTGTAAATGTCCACCTGTCAGTGTGTTTGTGGCAATTTGAGTACAATTTCAGTACCTAATATTAGTGTTAAAACAAAGAACTACTGAAAATTGCAATTATCAGAACATAAAAATTATATAAAATAATATAAAAACGAGAAAAAAAGGTATGTCGGCAACACTTCTGCAAGCGGCAGGACTCGATGTTGCCGTCAGGTGAGTATTCAGTGCCAACTTCTCGGCCTCATATATCGGTAAGTACTGAGCCTAACTTTTTTTTTATGCTATAACACTTAGAAAAATGTGCTCTTTATTTCTATAAAAAAAATTATTTTTTCTTTTCAAAATATTCGGGGCACTGGGGTAGTAAATGTATATATACGTTTGGACCGTTTATGGGTTAAAGGAGGGGTTTGGGATATTGGCAGTTTGGAGGGACTTCTAAATTGTCATATGAGTGCCTCTGCAAAGACAGTGATTATGTATGAGTGATGGTGAAAGTGTTGAATGATGACGAGTTTTTTTCTTTCTTTTTGGATCACCCTGCCTCGGTGGGAAACGGCTGACATTTAAAAAAAAAATTGCATGTACATATTAAGGATTATAGGGGGTCGTGTTTTCGAACATACCAAAGACTGACATCATTACAGTGTATTTCATAGGAATAATTTCTAATATACTACCTGCACTGTTAGTACTGTTGACTGTGAGAGATGATTAAAAACTATAAATAAATTTCTCCAACTTACAAAGTCAAGCTGAAGAAATGTAATGGAAGCAGTACTAACCTTGTTAGGCACAATGCAGAGGTCTGTCAGGTCCAGTACCTTAGCACTGCTGATGACATTTTTTAAAAACTGACTTGTAGCCATTGCTTTCTCACCAGGTGGCCCTATCTGAAATTATTGTTTCAATAAAATAAAATATTTAACAAATTCAAAATGAATGCACAAGCTAAATAATGTTACCTATAAGCAGCCATCTTTGTTATGATTTTCCTCTGGTAAGTTTTAAGAGTTTATGTTGAAACACCAGCAGGAGTTGCGTTCTGTTTTTTCCTCTTCAGAATGGTGAAACATTAAGTCTGCTGTATATGTGTCACCAATGCAGTGTATGTTAACTACGTACAGTGGACCCCCGAGTTTCGACAACCTCAAAACTCGAACAATTATGCAAGTGTAATATTGTAAGTGCCTTTGTAAGTGTATTTTTGGGGGTCGGAAACGGACTAACCTACTTTACATTATTCCTTATGGGAACAAATTTGTTCAGTAATGGCACTTGAACAGCCTTCTGGAACGAATTATGGCTGAAACTCGGGGGTCCACTGTACTTATATCTTAAGACATGAAAGCAGTATTTCTCAGTCAAATTTGCTGGATGACACAAGTCCAAGAATTTGATTGTGGTGACCACTAGTTATCCATAGCAGAGTAAAAAAGGAGAACTTTTATATGCAGTAATTAATATATAATAATTCTGCTGTCTCATGGAAGGCAGCTTGAAGCCTAAGTGAAAACCCGATCACAGCCCACATGGAAACCTGCTTGAGGCCTCACACAGGGCTTGTGGAAGGTTTTTATAATCACTCTATTCAATTCCAAGCAATGCATTGTGACCATCACTGGGGAAAAGTTGAAACATTGTACATATGAAGCTAGTCAGTGGAATCACATTACTACTCCTGTAGTGAACATCACACTGTACATACATGTATATAATTATTTAATTATATTCACCCTAGTAGTCACCAAAAAAAAAAAAAAAAGTAAATAAGTCTTATTCAGTTTTACAACTTATACATCAACTGGAACAGTAATTATTATTAAATATGTGAGGTGGATTCCTACTGGCACTGACAACATTCCATGAGGCCCACATGTATCTCACAAGCAGGTATTCTCTGAGGTTGTATGTTTGCTGTTTGGCCATGACCTTTGCTCTTTCAAAGTTTATTTAATTATACATATGGAGTGCCTAATCTAGAATAGCTTCTGGTGTTGACTCCATTTCCTGCTCCTCTTGCCCTCTCCAATACAATGGTAAAACTGACTTCTCTCTTTCTGATAAACTTGGACACAAAAGAAACATTGATCCTACTGACAAACAATACTCTTTTCTGTCATGTTAGAGATCATACACATCTTATATAATTGTTCTCTGCTAAAACTGATTACCCACTCTTTTAGCTTTCACGGAAGCTGTCTTGCAGAATCAGCCCATATGCACAACTTCCTAACAGGAATCTTATCCTAGATTTGTTTCTATAAATGTCTGCCTTTCTCAAGACAGTCTTTCATACTTTGTTTACTTTTCACAAACTTGAATGAAAGATTTGGTTCTGCCTTGCTACTGTCTACCTCATTTTTAAAGTTTCTTTTCTCCTCACATCTTACATTTGTATATTAATTTCTGGCTGGTTTATATCTAAAAATCCTTGAGTTAGCATGTTTCTTATGGTGATTCTGAGTCCTATTTTTTCATGATTCTTTAGAACCATCTATTGAACCATTCTTTTCTGTTAAATCTATTTTTCCCTGTTTAGGAATAAAGTGAGTGATACCATTTTCAAATGCTATACGTATTTTACACCTATCATATTTATGTCTGTTCCTTATATGATTTTATTCCAGTTAATTTTTTGAACTATGAAAAGCATATTTTACATTCCTGTTATGTTTTCTTTTCCCAAGTAATATTAGCACCATATACACAATATTATTTCCCAAAAAAACATGAGTATTCTTCCCAAGTGTGTTTAAATAGTAGATAATATTTGCTGAATAATTATGGTAATGGCTAATTCTGGAGTATTAAGTGACCAATGTGAAGTCGAGGTGATAGGAAGAATCTTAACTTGATATCCTGTTTTGAAGTATAATGAACCCCTGAAAATATTTAAGCTGTTGCCATCTTCTGAACTGGCAATTGGAAACCTGTATGAGAAGAACACAATATTGGAAAAATTTTAGTTTCCTGAACTAGCTTCATTGTATTGTATATACTGGAGGGCTCTGCATATTCGGCACCCTCTTTCGGTGTTCCATGTTTCTGTTGGTTTTTAACTGAGCAATTGTTCATTATGTTCAGTGCTTTTACCGCTTTTCCGTCAATTTCACACAACAGTTGCATGAGGAAAGGGCTACTAGTGCCATATTTTAAGGTAAGTATTATATGTACTGTATTTATTTACTTTCTTATCTGTTTTTTAAGCCTATCTGTTTAGAGCACTTAATACGTATATGATAGTGTAAACACATATTCAAAAAACTACTCTTTTTCCACCTACCAGTAATTTTTGCTTATCGCACAGGTTCAGGAACCTAAGAGCCATATAAACAGGCTTCTCCTGTATTACATTTACATGACAGTGCAATTAGAACTTTTGAAAACACACTTCCCTTGACCATCACCCGAACTAACATGGAAGGAACTCGACAAAAAGAAGTTAAAATGAGGTGTTAGATGAAATTTCTGCCAAGACAGCTACAGTGGACCCCGAGTTTCATAAACACTTCACACCTGAAGTCTGCTCAAGTGCTATTACCGAACGAATTTACTCCCTTAAGGAAAAATGTCACGTAGGTTAGTCTATTTCAGACCCCCAAAAATACACTTCCACAAGCACTTACAATATTATACTTACATAATTGTACGATTTCCGGGGTTTACGAAACTCGGGGGTCCACTGTAATTAGCTTAAGCAAAAATAGATTCTTAAAAAGCAAGAGATCACAGGTAGTCCCCCTATTAATTGGAAAGCCAAAACTTTTCTACAATTAAGCAAATTATCTGTCAGAGCTGTGTAACAAATTTAATATTAGACTTCTGCAGATAAAATAGAAGCACAAGGAGGAATAGGATGATTAAGAGGGTGTGTAAATCCAGGGTGTAAGGTAGGAGGGTAAGACAGGTAGTGTCCCGAGCTGTTGGAGTGAGTTTTTTTTTTAAAAGACTGAGATTTATGGGTTTGAACATCCAGCAGGCTTGTGCAAGCATGTTAGGAGTGAATAGAGACAAGTGGTTGTTAAAGCACCTAACATTAGAGTGTGAGTAAGGTAACTTTTATGAAGGGATTAATAATAATATCTTTATTTCCACAAGTACATGTACAAGGTATACAGGAATAGCTGACATCAGTGACATACAGTGGTCCCTCGTGTTTCGGTGATTCCGACTATCGGTGATTTCGAGTTTCAAGCACCTTTTTTCGGTCAATTTTTCCCTCGTGTATCGGTCCGTACTAGACATGTCCGCCTCGCCACGCAGGAAGCCAGTCTAGCGTTGTTTACCATTGAGAGAACATTACCCAGCGCGCTCTTTCAAACATTCACAATAAATTTGTTGTGTTTATTGCTGGTTTAGTAATTGTCACTGTGAAATAAGTCACCATGGGTCCAAAGAAGCTTCCTAGTGGCACCCCTGTGGTAAAGAAAGTGAGGAACACCATCGAAGTGAAGGAGATTGTAGAAAAATATGAGAGTGGCGTACGTGTGAGTGAGCTTGCCAGGATGTACAACAAAAACACATCTATACTATCACCTGTATCCTGACAAAGAGAAAATAAATCAAGGAAGCTAATGTTGCAAAAGGTGTTGATATGTTAACGAAAAATAGATCGAAAACAGTGGATGAGGTTGAGAAGTTGTTGGGGGTGTGGATGAATGAAAAACAGATAGCGAGTGATAGTATTTCCACGCGATAATTTGTGAAAAGGCAAGGCAGTTTCACACAGATCTTGTCAAGACAATGCCTGCAACCAGTGGTGATGCGAGTGATTTTAAAGCCAGCAAAGGCTGGTTTGAGAGATTTAAGAAACGTAGTGGCATACACAGTGTTGTGAGGCATGGTGAGGCAGGCAGCTCAGACAAACGTGCAGCTGAAAAATTTGTGCAGGAATTCAAGGGGTTCATAGACACTGAAAAATTTGAACCCCAACAAGTGTTTAATTGTGATGAAACAGGCCTGTTTTGGAAGAAAATGCCAAACAGGACCTTCATTACTCAGGAGGAAAAGGCACTGCCAGGACACAAGCCTATGAAAGACAGGCTAACTCTCATGATGTGTGGTAACATGAGTGGGGATTTTAAAGTGAAGCCTTTACTGGTGTATCACTCAGAAAATCCCAGAGCCTTTAAGAAACACAATGTTAACAAGAATAATTTGTGTGTGTATTGGAAGGCTAACACCAAGGCATGGGTCACTAGGGAAATTTTCGTGGAATGGTTGACTGGAGTGTTTGGCCCTAGTGTGAAGAAATACCTCCTGGAAAAGAAATTGGGACTCAAGTGCCTGGTACTGGACAATGCTCCTGCTCATCCTCACAACTACCTGGAGTTTACCTGGAGAGAGTTCCAGGGGTCAACGCCCCTGTGGCCCGGTCTGTGACCAGGCCTCATGTTGGATCAGCCTGATCAACCAGGCTGTTACTGCTGGCCGCACGCAGTCCAACGTACGAACCACAGCCTGGCTGGTCAGGCACCGACTTTAGGTGCCTTTCCAGTGCCTGCTTGAAGACAGCCAGGGGTCTATTGGTAAGCCCCCTTATGTATGCTGGGAGGCAGTTGAACAGTCTTGGGCCCCTGACACTTATTGTGTTGTCTCTCAACGTGCTACTGGCACCCCTGCTTTTCATTGGCGGGATGTTACATCGTCTGCCGAGTCTTTTGCTTTCGTAGGGAGTGACACTCGTGTGCAAGTTTGGTACTAATCCCTCTAGGATTTTCCAAGTGTATATATAATGTATCTCTCCCGCCTGCGTTCCAGGGAGTACAGGTTTAGGAACTTCAAGCGTTCCCAGTAATTGAGGTGGTTTATTGCAGTTATGCGTGCCGTGAAGGTTCTCTGTACATTTTCTAGGTCAGCAATTTCACCTGCCTTGAAAGGTGCAGTTAGTGTGCAGCAATATTCCAGCCTAGATAGAACAAGCGACCTGAAAAGTGTCAACATGGGTTTGACATCCCTGGTTTTAAAGGTTCTCATTATCCATCCTATCATTTTTCTGGCAGATGCGATTGCTACAGTGTTATGGTCCTTGAAGGTGAGATCCTATGTCATGATCACTCTCAGGTCTTTGACATTATTTTTTTGCTCTATTGTGTGGTTGGAATTTGTTTTATACTCCGATGAGATTTTAATTTCCTTACTTGAAAGACTATTTGTCTGATGAGTTCAGTTTTATCACAGTGAAGTTCTTACCTCCTAACACCACTCCTCTCATCCAGCCCATGGACCAGCAGGTCATTTGTAACTTCAAAAAACTGTACACCAAAGCAGTG
This sequence comes from Cherax destructor, assembly GCA_009830355.1. NCBI lineage: Eukaryota > Metazoa > Arthropoda > Malacostraca > Decapoda > Parastacidae > Cherax > Cherax destructor. The sequence continues at coordinate 15,338 of WNWK01011435.1, forward strand.
TTTGAAAAGTGCTTTCAAGTGACCTTGGACACTGAGTTGACCCTAAGAGAGTTTTGGAAAGATCACTTCAATATCGTCTATTGCATAGGCCTTATAGGTAAGGCTTGGCAGGGAGTGACTTCCAGGACTTTGAACTATGCTTGGAGACCACTGTGGCTGGATTGTGTTGAAAAGAGGGATTTTGAAGGATTTGAGGCTGACCCTGATGATCCTGTGCCTGTTGTGGACTCTATTGTGGAATTGGACAAGTCCCTGGGGTTGGAGGTGAGTGGTGAGGATGTGGAAGAGTTGGTGGAGGACCATAAGGTAGACCTAACCACTGAAGAGCTGAAAGAGCTTCATCAGGAACAGCATCAGACAACATTTAAGGAAATTGATTCAGAGGAGGAGGATGGACAGGGTGAGGTGCCTTCTTCACGGATTAAGGAAATTTGTTCCAAGTGGAACTATGTGCAAAGTTTTGTTGAACAATTTCACCCTGAGCAAGCTGAAATAAGCCATCTCTGCAACCAGTTCAGTGACAGAGCCATGTTGCACTTCAGGAAAATGTTAAAGAGGCCTCGCCAGAAACAGAGCACTCTTGACAGTTATTTTTTGAGGCAGGGGTCCAGTGACTCTCAAGCTGGTCCTAGTGGCATTAAAAGAAAAAGAAGGGAAGTAACCCCAGATAAGGACTTGTTGCCTGAAGTCCTTATGGAGGGGGATTCCCCTTCCAAACACTAACCCCTCCCCCTGTCCTCCTCCCTATCTTCCAGATGCCAGCAACTCTCTTCAATAAAGGTAAGTAAATGTTATTTATTATTATGTTATTTATTATTTATGTATTTATTATTATTTTGTGTTAATAATGTTAGTTTGTGTATGTAAAAGTATAGTTAATCTTTACAAAATTAATTTTTTGTGAATATTTTTGGGTGTCTGAAACGGATTAATTGTATTTACATTATTTCTCATGGGAAATAAAGTTTCGAGTTTTGAGTAATTTGAGTTAAGGTCTAGCTCCTGGAATGGATTATGACCGATAGTCGAGGGACCACTGTACTACTTTATAGAAAGCCGCTTGTTATGCAGAGCATTTCGGGCAAATTAGGTCAGTTTTGTCCCAGGATGCGACCCACACCAGTCGACTAACTCCCAGGTACCCATTTTAAAGAAACACGCCCAATGTTTCTACCCTTGCCGGGAATCGAACCCAGACCTCGCCATGTGAAGTGAGAGCTTTAGCCACCAGGCCACAGGGCCTGGTTAGCTGGGCTCAAATACTGGAGGTCAGAAGAGCAGTGCCTGCACCCTGAAGGAGGGGTGGGGATTCTGCACTCAGAGAGTAATCTGAATTCTGATGTCAACACATTTTTGGAAAGACAGTGATAGATTGAATGATGATGAATTAGACTTTTTTCAGGCTAGGTTGAAGCATTGTGAATAAGGATAGATATGCTAACTAAAGAATCATTTAACACCTGTGCATGGGGATCAACAACACTAAATCACCTTAGACCACTCATAACATAACAAAAGGCTGCAGTCAGAATGATAACAAATTCCCACTCTAGACAGCATACTCCACCAATATTCAAAAGTCTAAAACTACTCACCGTAAAGAATATTCATACTTATTCTTGTGCCTACTACATATATAAAACTTTACACTCTAATATAAACCCTCCGCTCAAAATTCTCCTCACCAACTTTAATAGGACCCATGACCACAACACAAGACACAAATCCCTTTTTGATATACCCCGTGTTCATATCAACCTATGTAAAAATTCTATGCACATAAAGGGCCCCAGAATCTGGAATTCATTACCAGTAAATATTAAGATAACCTTGTCTGAAAATCAATTTAAGACTCAACTCAAAAACCACCTACTCACCCAAAACTAAATAATCATACTATAAACTACTTTGAAAAATGCTCATTATTACTTTCCTATACGATAATCTCAATTTTCAATAATATGTTACTATTATGTTACCCCCTACTCACCCAAAACTAAATACTCATATTATAAGTTAATGTCAAAAATGCTCAATGTTATTTTCCTTAAGATAATCTCAATTCCATATTATACCATTCGAGAATCTAAACACTTGTAACAATCTAATATCATCATTTAATAATTTTAACAGTAAAATTTCATCATATTGTAATTTGAAAACAATTTTTAACTAGAATAAACTCAATAAATTGATCTAATATTAAGTACATAGTCTTTAAGTTACTAGATTAAGCTGCCCCTAATGCCATGGCATGTCAGTGGCTCTCCTTGCACTCAATTTACATTGTAACTACCAATACCTATGTAATCTGCAATGAAATAAAATTTACTTTACTTTACTTTACTAAACACCTCTTGCCTGAAAGCTAATATAGAAAAACTAGTGTTTACTGTCTATGGATCAGAAAAAGTGGCCTCCTGAACCCTGCTAGCAAGTGTGTTTTTCTCCAGACTAAGAAAGTGGACTCAATAAGTCTCCACTACTTGCATTCACATTAGTTACATCATGAAAAATGGAATAACAAACCACTTATGTGAAATGTAATGTTAAATATGATTCTCTTTTGGCACTCCAATAATTAAAACAATTAATTTTTTCTACAAAATCAAAGTACAGTGGAACCCCGGTTAACGAACACCCCGGAAATCGTGCAATTATGTAAGTATAATATTGTAAGTGCTTGTGGAAATGTATTTTTGGGGGTCTGAAATAGACTAACCTAAATGGCATTTTTTCTTAAGGAAGTAAATTCGGTCGGTAATGGCACTTGAGCAGGCTTCTGCAATGATTTTTTTTCGTTAACCGGGGTTCCACTGTACAGTGGTACCCCGGTTTACGTAATTAATTTGTTCCAGAATGCTGTTCAAGTGCCGTTACCAAACGAATTTGTTCCCATAAGGAATAATGTAAATTAGATTAGTCCTTTTAGACCCCCAAAAATACACTTACAAAAACACTTACAAAAATACACTTACATAATTGTTCGAGTTTGGAGCAGTACGTAAACCGGGAGTCCACTGTACGTATTATTAAGCACAAAGAAAACCACTAGCATGTGTGAGCATTTCAGGCCATAATTCAGGTCATAATTGCATACAGCATTTACAAAACAAAAATCATAGCAGTGAATAATTCCCAGAAGACATTTCAATGAGAGAAAGTGAAAATATAAATCATAAATTTTCAATTTTACCATCTTTTTACCACCATAAAAAAAAAATTAAATTTGGGAGATTCTAAATGTACAAAAAATCTAAAAAGTATAGAGAATACAATACAAATACTATACAGTGGACCCCCGAGGTTCGGTCATAATTCATTCCAGAAAGCTGTTCAAGTGCCATTACCGAACGAATTTGTTCCCTTAAGGAAAAATGTAAATTAGATTAGTCCTTTCAGACCCCCAAAAATACACATACAAAACCACTTACAATATTAAACTTACATAATTGTTCGATTTCCGAGGTGACCGAAACTCAGGGGTCCACTGTACATTACAAACTGTAAAGAAATCTCAATAATTCACAATAAAAAGTAATAAAACTATTTAAGCTCTTGCCTTGAACATGTGAGAACAACATGGATATAGTTCCACATTAGGTACAATGAAGCCTTGGTTTGGGTTCCTGAGTGCTGGGGTGGCTATTTCTGCCTTAATACCACAGATGACAGTGGTGTGGCCCACACGTACAGTGGATGAACCATCAGCTGTAGTTATAGTCCCAACTTTGACAGTGATGGGCCGGACACTCATCAGTCCTCGACCATCTGGTCTCTTGCTTTTCTCCAGGAAGCTCCTGTTAATATACTGCAATCAGTTATTACAAATCTTAGATGGTTGATATTACTCAAATGCATAAATCGAAAGGTCTTTTACATTCCTTTCCCTCCAGAGAGTAAGCACCTGAGTTTTGTCAACTCGATGCTAATTCTCAATCTTGGTTATTAACTAATTCTCACTAAGCCTGACACTACTATCACCAACTTCAATTATTCTCCTCTAGCCTGTAGTTAACTAGAGGCTCTTCAACAACAAAATGAACTACCGAAGAACAAGTTCATTCAGAATGCACCTACTTGTTGGAATAGTTTTTATTTAATGTTAGAGATCTATGAACAAAACAAAAGCTATTGTAATGTACAATACTGCTCAAATAACATGCATATTCCAACATTTGATGGACATAAGTGAATTCTAATTGCCAGGTAATCTTCTCTGTTGAAAATGTCTCGCAAAACAGTGAAAGAAATTGTCTGATCTCAGAAATACTGCCTTAAGTACAATACTTGAAGCACTTCATCATCAGAGCCATATGCAGTTCAGAATATGACCCACAGTCTGGTTGGTTGGGAACTGATCTGAGGAACTTGTCAAGTTCCCTTCTTGATTGATTTTTGCTGTATCTAATTGATAGGCTGATTATAGTCAGGTATTACAAGGACCTCAGTTAAAGTTACTTGGTTTGACTTTTATTGGGTTATCCTAGGTAATTTAAATATGTTAATATGTAAGACAACTGAAATAATAAAAAAAATTGCATACCTGTACTTAAATTAACTTATATACTTTACTTTACTTACCTACTTTTATGTATTTACTTACCGTTTACCTGTTTTTGCTTACTAAACTGCTGTGTGTCACATTGTGGGTAAAAACCTGTAAGTTTGTTTAGGCATAGGTAAATTACCTAGGATAACTAAAAAAAGTCTGATTTATTTCCATTGGTGTATGGAACTTCATACCTGCTGGAGGCTTACAATAAAAAGTATATAGCTTACAGCTGGAATAATAATATTTATAATAATAATAATATCTTTATTTCTACAAGTACATGTACAAGGTATACAGTCATAGCTGACATCAATGACATACTACTATATAGAAAGCCGCTTGTTATGCTGAGGATTTCCCGCAGATTAGGTTAGTTTTGTCCCAGGATGCAACCCACACCAGTCCACTAACACCCAGGTACGCATTTTATACTGATGGGTGAACAGGGACAGCAGGTGTCTTATGGAGACACGTTCCTAATGTTTTCCAGCCGTACCGGAGATTCGAACTCCGGACCTCAGTGTGTGAGCTGAATGCGCTAGCGATCGACCTACGTAAGTTTATTCAGGTATACACAAATACAGTTACATAGATTATCATACATAGCAGCATATGTGTAGAGAACCTAGGATAAGAAAAAAAAGTCAGAGTGACTTATTTCCATTGTTAGCTGGAAGCTAACATCTAAACCATTTAGGGTGTCCCGTAGCTCGATCGCTAGTGCACTCAGCTCACACACTGAGGTCCGGAGTTTGAACCTCCTCTGGTACGGCTGGAAAACATTAGGGACATGTTTCCATAAGACACCTCCTGTCACTGTTCACTCATCAGTATAAAATGCGTACCTGGGTGTTAGTCGACTGGTGTGGGTCGCATCCTGGGACAAAACTCACCTAATTTGAAGTGTTATTGGCGTCAGCTAGGCCTGTATACCTGTACATGTACTTGTAGTAAATAAATATATTATTATTATTATTATATTAATACTCTCCCTGATAGCGTTATGAAAAGTAGCACAATGTGGCATTACTAATGAAAATGAAATTTAAATATTACAGTATCTCTCTCACTTGTAGTAAGTATCAGGCTCAAAAGTCTTCCAGATGTCCATTGTCGTCATGGTGGACTCGTATGAAACAGAGTAATGTTATAAATAAGGTTAAAAACGACGTGAAACTTTAGAGTTCTTCTTGTTGTTGGGTTTATAAGGGTCACTGACGGCTTACAATATTGCACAAAGCTCCGCCATGAAAGAACTCATTACAGTTGTGACTGGGTGTAGACTATAATAATAATAATAATAATATTTTTATTTGGTCATGATACAAAGAATTACATTTGGTTATTGAGATTACATGAGGTGAAGTGTTCATTGCGTTATAATTTGTTCATGATTGTAACCATGTATAAACGTAAGTAAGTAAATTTACTTACATGTTTCATTACCTTTGTAACTTGTGAGTTCATTACCTTTGTAATGCGTCATTATGTACTGGAGTGCGATAAAATTAATGAATTCAGAGACTACTCATTCAGAAATGTTCAAGATATGTCAAAGTATTTTATCCACAGTGGTATATTACAGACCATTCTGGAAAAATACCCTGACTTTGCTCCCTGTAAATAAAGCATTGACACGTGTGTGTGTGTGTGTACTCACCTAATTGTGGTTGCAGGGGTCGAGTCTCAGCTCCTGTGTATGTACATATGTGTATGTGTGTATGTATATACATGTATGCGTGTGTATGTGTATATATGTATGTGTATATGTATATGTGTGTGTGTGTGATCCAACAATTAAAATTTGCACCAATAACTCATTACAGTTGTGGCTGGGTGTAGACTAATAGATTGCTCATTGCTTTATAATTTGTTCATGAGTGCAACCATGAACAGACGTAAGTAAATTTACTTACATGATTCATTACTTTGTAACTAGTGAATTAATTACCATTGTACCTTGTTCAGCTATCAAAACTTTGGGGCCCAGTCTCTGGACCCTATATATACCTCTGTAATCTGCAAATACCTTTGTAACTTGTCATGATTGTGACCATCTGAGTTCATTACCTTTGTAACTTGCTCAGCTATCAAACTTTGAGGTCCAGTCCCTGGACCCATTATGTACCTCTGTAATCTTTTGACTACCGCCCACAGGATGGGTATGGGGTGCATAATAAAGATATCAAACTAACATGAAAGAAAAGAGAACAAAAGTCCTTTTAGTAAGTTTACTTAGGTACAGATGCACATAAATACAATTACGCAAATTATCATACATAGTAGTTAGTTTAATATCTTTATTATGAACTCCATACCCTTCCTGTGGGCGGTAGTCAAAAGATTACAGAGGTACATAATGGGTCCAGAGACTGGGCCCCAGTTTTAATAGCTGAACAAGGTACAAAGGTAATGAACTCACAAGTTTCAATGGTAATGAATCATGTAAGTAAGTAAATTTACTTACTTGCGTTTATACATGGTTACAATCATAAACAAATTATAGGGTAATGAGCAATTCATTAGTCCACACCCGGTCACAACTGTTATTGGTGCAAATATTAATTGTTGGGTCTCTGTCTCTCTGTCTCTCTGTCTCTCTGTCTCTCTCTCTCTCTCTCTATATATATATATATATATATATATATATATATATATATATATATATATATATATATATATATCACACACACACACACAGGTATGATAAAGCTCATGGAGCAGGGAGAGAGAGGACCTAGTAGCGGTCAGTGAAGAGGCGGAGCCAGGAGCTAAGTCTCGACCCCTGCAACCACAATTAGGTGAGTACAGGTCTACATCTGGTGGTGGTGATTTAACCTGCCAAAGATACTTATAACCCAGCCGGAGGCGGGCGGTAGTGACATCCAAGAGTCTTCTTATTTTGTTGGATGCACCATAGACATGTGGCTCCTCCTGCATGATAGAATGATGATTGATGGACTGACTGGTGTCAATCTCCCTGAGTCTTAAGTCAATAAAATTCAGTTGAAGTTCTTTTCGTATTATTGTTCTCAGACTGCTAACTGATAAGCCAAGATTGTAATCTACCCCCTCTTTGAAAGCATACAACTTAGCCAATTTATCAGTTCTATCATGGGATAGATCAGAAGTGTCCCTGTTCGCAGATGATGTGAAGTTAATGAGAATTAAATCAGATGAGGATTAGGCAGGACTACAAAGAGATCTGGACAGGCTGAACACGTGTTTGTTGTTGTTAATTTGCCGGTACTCTCCCGGTCCGGGTCTTTTCCAGATGGTGACCCGGCCTTGGCTCCCTGTTTTGGGAGTGTCTGAGACCTATGTCTCCCATGGAAGGAGGTCCAAGTACCTCCTCATCGTTGGGACCAACTGTCCCTAGGCCTAGCCACATTACCCGCCCACACGGGGCTCGGAGGGAGAAGCTAGGCCTCTCTGATCTGCCATCTTCCCCGCCCCAGGGAGGCTGACGAGAAGGGCAGTCTTCCGAGCTGCAGATGGTAACAAGCTCCAACTTTGGCACCTACCCTGCCCTAAAAAGGCATGGTAGCCTCTGTTCTGGACACGTGTTCCAGCAACTGGCTTCTCGAATTTAACCCCGCTAAATGCAAAGTCATGAAGATCAGTGAAGGGCAAAGAAGACCGCAGACAGAGTATAGGCTAGGTGGCCAAAGACTGCAAACCTCACTCAAGGATAAAAATCTTGGGGTGAGTATAACACCGAGCACGTCTCCGGAAGCACACATCAACCAGATAACTGGTGCAGCATATGGGCGCCTGGCAAACCTGAGAATAGCGTTCCGATACCTTAGTAAGGAATCGTTCAAGACACTGTACACTGTGTACGTCAGGACCATATTGGAGTATGCAGCACCAGTTTGGAACCCACACCTGGTCAAGCACATCAAGAAATTAGAGAAAGTGCGAAGGTTTGCAACAAGGTTAGTTCCGGAGCTACCTGGAGTTTACCTGGAGAGAGTTCCAGGGGTCAACGCCCCTGCGGCCCGGTCTGTGACCAGGCCTCATGTTGGATCAGAGCCTGATCAACCAGGCTGTTACTGCTGGCCGCACGCAGTCCAACGTACAAACCACAGCCTGGCTGGTCAGGCACCAACTTTAGGTGCCTGTCCAGTGCCTGTTTGAAGACAGCCAGGGGTCTATTGGTAATCCCCCTTATGTATGCTGGGAGGCAGTTGAACAGTCTTGGGCCCCTGACACTTATTGTGTTGTCTCTCAACGTGCTAGTGGCACCCCTGCTTTTCATTGGGGGGATGTTACATCGTCTGTCGAGTCTTTTGCTTTCGTAGGGAGTGACACTCGTGTGCAAGTTTGGTACTAATCCCTCTAGGATTTTCCAAGTGTATATAATAATGTATCTCTCCCGCCTGCGTTCCAGGGAGTACAGGTTTAGGAACTTCAAGCGTTCCCAGTAATTGAGGTGGTTTATTGCAGTTATGCGTGCCATGAAGGTTCTCTGTACATTTTCTAGGTCAGCAATTTCACCTGCCTTGAAAGGTGCAGTTAGAGCTTTTCACCGTAGCCGCCTCAGGCTTTACTCTGTTGACTACTACTCTTTGTGTTCTACTTGTTAGGAAATTATAGATCCATCTACCAACTTTTCCTGTTATTCCTTTATTATGCCCCATGCAGCGCGTTTGAAACGCGCTGCATGGGGCAGGTATCGGTATAACAGAACCACAGAGAGACTCCTTGATTTCAAGCAGAAGAGAGCTATTGCTCGCCGTGTCATACGTGATGCTAAACGCACTTGCTGGCGAGATTACGTTTCTACTGTCACTTCGGCTTCCTCGATGAGAGCAGTCTGGAAGAAAGTGCGGAAATTGAGTGGTAAATTCTCCCCCGACCTGGCTCCTGTTCTTCAGGTTGCTGGTGTCGATATAGCACACCCTCTTGCCGTTGCCACTGAAATTGGTAATCATCTCGTCCGCATTTCTCAGGGGCTACATCTATGCCCCTCGTTCCTTTCTTCTAAGTCTGCCAGCGAGTTAAAGCCCTTACATTTTTCTTCTCTTAGAGAAGAATCCTATAATGTGCCTTTTACCCTTCAAGAACTGGAGGCAACACTCTCTGCTTGCCGATCATCGGCAGCTGGGCCAGACGGCATGCATATTCGTATGCTACAGCATTTACATCAGTCTGCTCTTACTGTCCTCTTACGACTCTTTAATCTCATATGGTAGCAAGGAGTTCTTCCCCAGCTTTGGAAGTCTGCTATTGTTCTCCCTTTTCGAAAACCAGGTACTACGGGACGTGATTCCTCTCACTACCGTCCCATCGCTCTTACCAGTGCAGTTTGCAAGGTGATGGAACGTCTAGTTAATAGACGTTTGATGTGGTATTTAGAGACTCACAATAGTCTCTCCCCTAGTCAATATGGCTTCCGTAAGGGCCGTTCTGCCATTGACCCCTTCCTGCGCTTGGATACGTATATTCGTAATGCCTTTGCGAATAACCATTCGGTTATCGCTATCTTTTTCGACCTTGAGAAGGCTTATGACACAACTTGGAGATATAATATCTTGGCCCAGGCCCAATCCTTAGGCCTCCGAGGCAACCTACCATTCTTTCTTAAGGCCTTCTTAACTGACAGACATTTCCGGGTCCGGGTTAGTAATGAACTCTCCCCGGAATTTGTCCAAGCTGAAGGTGTCCCCCAGGGATGTATTCTGAGTACAACACTCTTTCTGCTTGCTATAAATAATCTGGCATCTGTTCTCCCATCCAATATTTGGTCATCGCTATATGTGGATGACTTTGCTATAGCTTGTGCAGGTGCTGACTGTCACCTCATTGCAGTTTCCCTCCAGCATGCCATCAACCGGGTTTCTGATTGGGCCACCACTCACGGGTTTAAATTTTCTAGTGGCAAAACTCATCAAATTACGTTTACTAGACGTTCAGTGGTCTCTGACCATCCATTGTACCTATACGGCTCACGTATCCCAAAACGTGATACAGTCAGGTTTCTCGGCCTCCTGTTCGACCGTCGATTGTCCTGGAAACCTCACATTACCTCTCTGAAGGCAACTTGTCACACCAGGCTGAACCTTCTTAAAACCCTCGCACATCTTTCATGGGGGGCTGATCGTAGAACCCTCCTTCGCCTACATTCAGCCCTAATTTTGTCGAAACTTGATTACGGTGACCAGATATATTCTGCGGCCTCCCCTGCTACTCTTTCCATCCTTAATCCCATCCATCACCAGGGATTACGCTTATGCCTTGGTGCATTTTGTTCTTCCCCGGTTGAGAGCCTCTATGTAGAAGCGAACATTCCATCCTTATCCGATCGTCGTGATGCACATTGCATTCGCTATTTTGTTCGCTCTCATGACCTCCGCAGTCCTTCCATGTATAGGATTGTTACAGATGTTAGTAGGCGCTCTTTATTTGTTCGTCGCCCCTGCTTACTTCGTCCCTTTTCTCTTCGTCTACATTCACTTCTGTCTTCCCTTCAGCTCCCACCTCTATATGTTCATGTGACATCTCCCTTTCCCCTACCCCCTTGGGAAGTTCCTGCTGTCCGTGTCTGTTCTATTCCTCTACCTTGCGCGAAAGCCCAACTACCTACGGCGGCTTCTCGCTCTTTCTTTCTAGACCACTTCCGTTCTCATTCCCATGCCATCGCAGTATACACCGATGGTTCAAAGTCATCTGACGGCGTCGGATTCACAGCAGTGTTTCCGGACAGCGTTGTACAAGGGCATCTATTACCCTCGGCTAGCATATTTACGGCTGAATTGTATGCCATTCTTGTGGCACTTATCCGTATTGCATCTATGCCTGAGTCACCATTTGTGGTCGTTTCAGACTCCCTTAGTGCTTTACAGGCTATCCGTAAAATTTATACACCTCACCCCCTAGTTCTTCGTATCCACCTTTGGTTACGCCGTATCTTTAGCAAGCATAAAGATATTGTTTTTTGTTGGGTCCTTGGTCCTGTTGACGTACAGGGCAATGAACAGGCAGACACTGCTGCGCGGTCAGCAGTACATGACCTTCCAGTTTCATATAGAGGTGTTCCTTTCACGGACTATTTTGTGGTCATTGCTACCCACCTTCGCACCCGTTGGCAACAACGCTGGTCTGACCTGCTGAATAACAAACTTCATTCTATTAAACCGGTTATAGGTTTCTGGCCTTCTTCTTGTCACCAATGTCGAGGTTGGGAGACTACTCTCTCCCGTCTTCGCATCGGCCACACTCGTCTTACTCACGGGTATCTCATGGAGAGGCTCCTGCCCTCTCTGTGAGCATTGTCAGGTTCCAGTGTCTGTTCGACATATCCTGTTGGACTGCCCACTCTATCAACGAGCACGCAGAATTTACCTCCAACGACGTCTTCGCTCTGCGGCCCTTTCTTTACCTTCCCTTCTTGCAGATAGACCCTCCTTTAATCCTGACTCTCTCATTGACTTTTTGACCGAAACTGACTTACTACACAAACTCTGAAGATTATACCTCTCGCACCTCCCTCAGTCCCTTCTACCTCGATCTCTTGCTACCCTCCATCCCTGCACTATCCACCGTCATCTTGCACTCCATACCCTACTAATCGTCCGTCTCTTTCTTACAACCCACTCTCCCTGCATCCTACAATAACCTGCAGCGCTGTATAACCCCTGTGGTTTAGCGCTTCTATTTGATTATAATAATAATAATAATGTTCACCAATCCACTGGTGCAGCTGGTAGTGCTGCTGTTGTCATACAGAGTGATGGCTCTCTTAAAGAAATTGGAGCACGCATCAATAACTGGGCCTCTACCCTTCAGACAGAACTGTTTGCCATACTCCTTGCACTCAAATGCGTCCATGTATCTAAGGTTAACTCTCTAATTGTAACTGATTCTCTGTCATCCATAAATGCTCTCAACTCATCAAGTATAACTTGTAGCATGCTCGTGTCAGAAGCCAGGCACAGGTATGGTAGGATTCTGGATAGTAGAGTCAGAGTGCACATGCTGTGGATTCCATCTCACATTGGTCTTCAGATGCATGATAAAACTGATAAATTGGCTAAGTTTTATGCTTTCAAAGAGGGGATAGATTACAATCTTGGCTTGTCAGTTAGCAGTTTGAGAACAATAATACGAAAAGAACTTCAACTGAATTTTATTGACTTAAGACTCAGGGAGATTGACACCAGTCCGTCCATCTATCATCACTCTATCATGCAGGAGGAGCCACATGTCTATGGTGCATCCAACAAAATAAGCAGACTCTTGGATGTCACTACCGCCCGCCTCCGGCTGGGTTACAAGTATCTTTGGCAGGTTAAATCACCACCACCAGATGTAGACCAAACAAGATGTAAACTTTGCCAGTTGGATTATTGTCACACCCTGCGTCATTATGTACTGGAGTGCAATAAAATTAATGAATTCAGAGACTACTCACTCAGAAATGTTCAAGATATGTCAAAGTATTTTATCCACAGTGGTATATTACAGACCATTCTGGAAAAATACCCTGACTTTGCTCCCTGTAAATAAAGCATTGACACGTGTGTGTATGTATATACATGTATGTGTGTGTATGTGTGTGTGTGTGTATATGTACGTGTATATGTGTGTGTGTGACCCAACAATTAAAATTTGCACCAATAACTCATTACAGTTGTGGCTGGGTGTAGACTAATAGATTGCTCATTGCTTTATAATTTGTTCATGAGTGCAACCATGTACAGACGTAAGTAAATTTACTTACATGATTCATTACCTTGTAACTAGTGAATTCATTACCATTGTACCTTGTTCAGCTATCAAAACTTTGGGGCCCAGTCTCTGGACCCTATATATACCTCTGTAATCTGCAAATACCTTTGTAACTTGTCATGATTGTGACCATCTGAGTTCATTACCTTTGTAACTTGCTCAGCTATCAAACTTTGAGGTCCAGTCCCTGGACCCATTATGTACCTCTGTAATATTTTGACTACCGCCCACAGGATGGGTATGGGGTGCATAATAAAGATATCAAACTAAACCGTCGCTTGGCGTGAGAGGACGGCTGGGGTCAACTGCGTGGGTCATGAGTCAGTCACGTGGGAGAAGACGACGAAGGTTGAGCGATGGGGGAGTTCTGACGATAATGGAGTCAGGAATTGGCGTTTACGACGGTCAAGCGTGATGAATGGCCTCATTTCACAATGGGAAATGTTGTGAATGTTCGCCATGAATAATGTGGGACATTAAGTCCAAGAAACCGCAATAATAGGGTGATGATGTGGTAAATAGTGAACGCCGCCGCCATTACGAGTGTTCGATAGAAGAATGTGCGTCGGTTTGATCATTGTTCATCGTACACAATTATTAATGGATTAACTTCTAACGAGGGTAAATTAGTGGGACATTAAATCGTCGTGTGAACTAAAGAGAATTTGGTGATGTTAATATCACGAGAGAGGATGTGTGCAGTGATACTCGGCAGCATTCTACTAATGATCACATGGTAAATTCTTAGTCCTGTCCCGAGAACCACAGAGTTGTTAAAGCTTAATTGGGACAACCAATCCACCATCATCATCTTGCTGGGAGAATTGAGTTTACCGGCAACACAACGAGAATCGTCGGAGGAAGACGGATGAGAGGACTGTCTCCTCCCCACAGTAAGTATCTTTGTTGTTGTAGCTGTTACATTGGCCAATTGTATAGGTTGCAATGATGAATTCTTACAGTGGCTATCAACGATCTCCAACGAACAACAATGACACTGGGTGAGTGATGGTTTAACAACGTGTGTACTCTCTTCCTTCTCTTCCTAATCAGTCCAATACTAAAATATACAGTCTACAACCATTATTGTATCGTACGTACTAGTGCGATCTATTGTAATTTATTAATTGATATGTTCAACTTATATTCAAACTTTATAACTTAGATACTGTATAACCCCTGTGGTTTAGCGCTTCTATTTGATTATAATAATAATAATAATAATAATATAACTTAGATATGCAACTTTACTTATTTTATAAATTATCAACCATAACTTTTTACCATGTAGTCTAGAATTAAGTAGTCCTAAGAATGCCCGCAATGCACAGCATATTAGGGGCTTTTGGCATGTACATCTCATTAATAACTAAGTAATAACTATATAATAACTATATATAACTAGGTCTACCATATATAACTGTACAATGTCTCAATAAAGTATTTTATTTATTTATTTTATTTTATTTATTTATAACTGGTCCAGAGCGAGAGTGGGTTTAGAGTGTGTGAGAATATCGAAGGGACCCCTTTTACGCGACCAGGAGTTGGTCAAGTTTTCTCACCCGCCTCACGGGGACAACCGCGGTAAAATTATATTGGCGGTCATCTCCCGTTGAGATTATTTAACAAAAAAGGCAAAATACTGTGACTGGAACAATACACACACAACCCGCACCTATAAAAAGAGTCCAAGTCGGACCGAAACGTCGTCGAAGCTCCTCTCTTTTTATATGTGCGGGTTGTGTGTGTATTGAGATTATTTGTTTGTAAGTGGTGGTGAAGCCCAGACAGGTAATCTCACAATTCCCCACAGACGCCACACGAGGCCGCCATGTTGGGTATAGAGGAAATGATCATTTCCATCTCGATTCATAGGCTTCGAACCTCAACTTAAAGACAGTTGACAATTACAAACCAATGCGACATTAAATCGTCGTGTGAATAGTGGATAAATTAATACGAATAAACTGAAATTAAGGAAATGAGCGAGATGATACAAGTCGCTACTTCCCGATTGATTGTGTGAAATTTCTAAGCCCTGTCTCGAGGACTGTGTAGGGATCAAGGAAATCAACTTTCCTTGTCTCATCGGGACAACCACTCTACCATCTTCTTGCGGTGAGACTTGTGTTTACCGGCAAGACAACGAGGTCCGTCGGAAGAAGACTGATGAGAGGACTGTCTCCTCCCCACAGTAAGTACTTTTATTGTTGTAACTGATAGCTGGCCAGTTAGATATGTTGCAATAATGAATCTTTGCTGTGGCTATGTCAACGATCTCCAAAGACCATCAATGACACTGGATGAGTGATGGTTTTATCATAGTAATACGTGTACTCCCTTACCTCTCTTTCTAATCAGTCTACTGTCTCCAAGTTATGTCCTAGAATCTGTATTGATAAAGCCACTGGATGGCGAAACGTCTACAATAAAGATACCCAGATGTCGCACATGTGTCTAATTTTTATCATAAAAATACAGTCCACAATTAATAAGAACACCGTACCTATTGGTGTTATCCATTTCAAGTTATATAACTGGTCTAGAGTAGATGTGGTCTAGAGTGTGAGAATATCGAAGGGAGCCGTTTCAGCGACCAGGGAAGTGTTCTTGGCCCACTTCTCTTTCTCATTTACATTAACGACCTACCAAATGCATCTCAACTACTCAAACCCATACTATTTGCAGATGACACTACATACGTTATCTCGCACCCAAGCCCAGACATACTAGCCAACACTGTAAATACTGAATTGCAGAAAATATCTACCTGGATGATGACCAACAAACTTACTCTCAATATTGATAAAACCTATTTTATCCAGTTTGGGAACAGAGCTACAAACGCACCACTTAACATAATGATAAACGGGACCCTATCACAAAACTCACAGAGGGAAAATTCTTAGGAATCCATCTTGACAGTGGCCTCAAATTTCAGACACATATACAACAAATTTCCAAGAAAGTCTCAAAGACCGTGGGAATACTATCCAAGATACGGTACTATGTTCCACAACCAGCTCTCCTTACCCTATATCACTCACTCATTTACCCTACCTCACCTATGGAATCTGCGCATGGGGCTCTACATCAATAACTCATCTCAGACCACTAATAACACAACAAAGGCAGCAGTTAGAATGATAACACATTCACACTCCAGACAACATACTCCACCAATATTCAAAACCTAAACTTACTCACCATACAAGACATCCATACTTTTTACTGTGCCTATTACATACATAGAACACTCTATGCAAATATTAACCCACCACTCAAACTTCTCCTTACCAATTTTAACAGGACACATGACCATAACACTAGACACAGATCACTCCTCGATGTTCCCTGTGTCCATCTAACACTATGTCTACCTGAGTCTACCTGAGAGAATTCAGGTCAACGCCCCGCGGCCCGGTCCGTGACCAGGCCTCTTGTTGGACCAGAGCCTGATTAACCAGGCTGTTACTGCTGGCCGCACGCAGTCCAACGTACGAACCACAGCCCGGCTGATCAGGTACCGACTTGAGGTGCCTGTCCAGTGCCTGCTTGAAGACAGCCAGGGGCTTGTTGGTAATCCCCTGATGTATGCTGGGAGGCAGTTGAACAATCTTGGGCCCTCACACTTATTGTGTTGTCCCTCAACGTGCTAGTGGCACCCTGCTCTTCATTGGGGAATGTTACATCGCCTGCCGAGTCTTTTGCTTTCGTAGGAGGGATTTTTGTGTGCAAGTTTGGTACTAAGCCCTCGAGAATTTTCCATGTGTATATAATAATGTATCTCTCCGCCTGCGTTCTAGAGAGTACAGGTTTAGGAACTTCAAGCGTTCCCAGTAGTTGAGGTGGTTTATCGCACTTATGCGTGCCGTGAAGGTTCTCTGCACATATAAAGGCACGAAAATTTGGAATTCATTACCTGTCATTGCCAAAGAAACCCTGCCTGTACCCCAATTCAAAACGATGTTAAAAAAACACCTTTCTCGCCCAAACCTAAATGCTCAATATCAAACATTCCCAACAAAGTAGAATAATCACTTAAATGTAAAAACCTGATTAATCACTTAAATGTAAAACCTGTTATGAATAATACATACTAAGCTAACTGTTTCTATAACATTTACATTATAATGACCACGTAAACTGTAACTGCAATGCAATTAATTGTTTTAAATTGTTATCTCACTCAATTAGCTGCATTGCTACAATTAATTGATATGTTCAACTTATATTCAAACTTTATAACTTAGATACACAATTATACTTATTTTATAAATTATCAACCATAATTTTTTACCATGTAGTCTACTATTAAATAGTCCTAAGAATGCCCGCAATGCACAGCATATTAGGGCTTTTGACATGTACATCTCATTCATACCTATGTATCATGTCTACCTATGTATCATTGTACCATGTCTAATTAAATATTATTATTATTATTATTATTATTATTATTATTATTATTATTATTATTATTATTATTATTATTATTATTATTATTATTATTATTATTATTATTATTATTATTATTATTATTATTATTATTATTAAGAATCTCAGGAAGAACAAATCACCAAAAAAGAAATTGAAAAAAAAAAAAAAATACTTCTTCTCCTACTCCAAATCTTAGGAAAAACAACATCCAGTATTGGGCCCCTGCTTAGGCGAGATGGACATACAGATGACAGCAAAGAAATGAGTGAGATACTAAAGTCCCAATACGACTCAGTGTTTAGTGAGCCGTTACCCAGACTAAGGGCCATAATCTAAATGATTTTTTTTTGAATGAGACCCAAAATTTGGTCATCTCAAAATCACTGATATTATCCTAACACCACAAGATTTTGAAAAGGCAATAAATGACATGCCCATGCACTCTGCCCCAGGCCCAGACTCATGGAACTCCGTGTTCATCAAGAACTGCAAGAAGCCCTGTTATATGCCTTCAGCATTCTATGGAGAGGGAGCATGGATACAGGGGTCATCCCACTCTCACTAAAAAACAGACATAGCCCCACCCACGAAGGGGGAAAGGTAAAGCAATAGTAAAGAACCCACAAAATTATAGCACTAACATCCCATATCAAAAAAAATCTTTGAAAGGGTTCTAAGAAGCAAGATCGTCAACCCCCTTTAGATACCCACCAGTTACAAAAACCCGGGGCAACAGGGGGCTTAGGAGCAGGTCGCCTGCCTGTCCCAGCTACTGACCACTATGACAAGGTCCGGGATGCTGTAGAGGATAAACAAAATACAGATGTAGTATAAAAAGATTTTGGGAAAAAGCTTTCTGACAAATGTGACCATGATGTAATACCCACAAAATGCGTGAAAAAAGTAATAACAGAAAAAGTTCGTTGATGGTTAAAATTTTCCTGACAAATAGAACACAAAGATTAATAGTAAAACGGGAGTAAAGTCCCAGGCACCCAGGTAAAAAGCTCCTGTTCCACAAGGGTCTTGTGGAAATACCTGAGCCTGTGCGGGTTCAGTACTCTCCCATTCTATTCCCACCCTCATTTCTGACATAGACAGAGATGTAAGCCATAGCCCGTGTTTTCCCTTTTTGGGGTGACACCCGGTTTCCTGCACGGGACCTCCTTTTCCAAGCACCTCAAGACTCCAAGCGGACATAAAACCAAATCTTCAAATGGGCCCCCAAAAACACTAAAGTTTAACGAGGAGAAATTTCAACTACTCGATATGGAAAACTTGGGGAAAATTAAAAATGTATAAAAAGGATTGAAAATTCAAACCATACAATAGAGTGAAAAAGAAATGTGAAGGATCTGGGAGTGATAATGTCAAAGGATCTCACCTTCAAAGTTTATTTATATCTTATTATGCACCCCATACCCATATTTGTGGGCGGTAGTAAAAAAGATTACAGGGGGTATAATGGGTCCAGGGACGGGACCCCAAAGTTATGATAGCTGAGCAAGTTACAAAGGTAATGAACTAACAAGCTTGTTGTTTGATATCTTTATTATGCACCCCATACCCATCCTGTGGGCGGTAGTCAAAAGATTACAGAGGTACATAATGGGTCCAGGGACTGGACCTCAAAGTTTGATAGCTGAGCAAGTTACAAAGGTAATGAACTCAGATGGTCAATCATGACAAGTACAAAGGTATTTGCAGATTACAGAGGTATATATAGGGTCCAGAGACTGGGCCCCAAAGTTTTGATAGCTGAACAAGGTACAATGGAAATTTAATTCACTAGTTACAAGTAATGAATCATGTAAGTAAATTTACTTACGTCTGTCATGGTTGCACTCATGAACAAATTATAAAGCAATGAGCAATCTATTAGTCTACACCCAGCCACAACTGTAATGAGTTATTGGTGCAAATTTTAATTGTTGGGTCACACACACACACATATACATATACACATACATAAAACACATACACACGCATACATGTATATACATACACACATACACATATGTACATACACACATACCACACACACACACGTGTCAATGCTTTATTTACAGGGAGCAAAGTCAGGTTTTTTTCCAGAATGGTCTGTAATATACCACTGTGATAAAATACTTGACATATCTTGAACATTTCTGAATGAGTAGTCTCTGAATTCATTAATTTTATTGCACTCCAGTACATAATGACGCAGGTGTGACAATAATCCAACTGGCAAAGTTTACATCTTGTTTGGTCTACATCTGGTGGTGGTGATTTAACCTGCCAAAGATACTTGTAAACTCCAGCCGGAGGCGGGGCGGTAGTGACATCCAAGAGTCTGCTTATTTTGTTGGATGCACCATAGACATGTGGCTCCTCCTGCATGATAGAATGATGATAGATGGACTGACTGGTGTCAAACTCCCTGAGTCTTAAGTCAATAAAATTCAGTTGAAGTTCTTTTCGTATTATTGTTCTCAAACTGCAACTGACAAGCCAAGATTGTAATCTATCCCCTCTTTGAAAGCATAAAACTTAGCCAATTTATCAGTTCTATCATGCATCTGAAGACCAATGTGAATGGAACCACAGCATGTGCACTCTGACTCTACTATCCAGAATCCTACCATACCTGTGCCTGGCTTCTGACACGAGCATGCTACAAGTTATACTTGATGAGTTGAGAGCATTTATGGATGACAGAAATCGTTTCTTTTGAGAGTTAACCTTAGATACATGGACGAGAGTGCAAGGAGTATGGCAAAAAAGTTCTGTCTGGGAAAGGGGAGAGGCCCAGTTATTGATGCGTGCTCCAATTTTTCCATCACTTTATGACAACAGCAGCACTACCAGCTGCACAGTGGATTGGTGAACAGAACCATCAACGTAAAAAATTTTTTGAGAGGTGTGCTGTTTGGCTAAATTATCAATACAGTTTAAGGCATCATGTTTGGCTTCAAGCTGAAGCTTTGGTTGTGATTTAAAAATAGTTTGGGGGGAAAAGGAGGGATGGTAGTTTGGAATGGGGTAATTTTTTCCATGGAGCGGAGAAGTCCGCTGTTGCCTTACTTGCCACAGATCATGTATCTGATTCATGTGGAGGGCGGTTTTCCCGTTTTGATCCATCTGGAGGGATGTTCACCAGTGCTGAGGAAAGTTTGGAGGGCTTCTGTGCATGGGTTTGAATGGGGCTTGCCTGGCATATTAACCCCAATTAGGATATTTCTTTCAGTAACACGATCTCTGATGCTTGGAATATCAAGTTCTTTCTGCTATTTAAAATTTGGCAGTACGAGGGCATCCTAAAATGATCCTCATTGCCTTCTCGGTTTTCCATCCCTCCAAGCTTCAGTCAGACACAAGAGCAAGTAGTGGGAAGTTTCCCTTGAAGGCGAAATGAGAGACAGCCATAGCATATGAAGCCTTCCGCCCTTTGAGACACGTTTCCCGCTCATTCAGGTAAACCTGACAACGGTGAGAATAGGATGTGCCTCATGACAGTTAAGGCAAGAGGTAGAGTACGAAGAACTGGCATGGTCGTCAGCACCACAGACTGGGCCGGCCATGGACCTGCAATATTTCGCTGGATGACCACGTAGCAGTTTCTACACTGTTGGCCGTGGGGTCACCTTTTAAACTTGCAAATGTTGACCTGCAATGTAAACCAAGGTGGGTTCACGGCAGTCAAATGTTAACGAGCTTTTTATTGCAAGGATAACGTCTTCGCTTATTGGCAGGGAGGACAAAAGTGTCAACTTTAAGGATAGGAGTTCCTGGAGCTAAGCTGCTCCAAAATGTCATCACCACATGTCTGGAAATTCCGTTGGACAATGGTGTTGGGTAAAATGACAGTATGACTACAAGAATTGAGAGAATGATGCTTGTCAATAGTGATAGGAATAGTATCTATGGTCATAAAAAGAAAGATCGCGAGCTTGGCCAGCATTCTGGACCGTAATGATGGGAGTGCTGCTCTTGAGAGTGTGAAATGAGATATCTTTACCAACATGGCGTAGCAGAGCCTTACCAATACTATGTTCTGAAAGATAGGTATTAGGAGAAGTCGGTCGTAGAGTAAAAACTTTGTCCATCCAGTAGTGTGAAACAAAGTGTTTAGGGGGAGTGTGTGACGAGCTGGTCGTTTCTGAGATGAACGAGAAGGAAGTGTCGAATCGTCATGTAAGGGTCTAGATCGTTTGGGTGTGGGACCGGAGGTGGTCCGCGTGTAATGGGTGAGCAATCCGAAAATTGCCGCACCGTTGAGGAGAAGCCGGAATCAAGGTCAAGAGGCGAAGGTCAGACATGTCAAAAGGGCTAGTCGGAACCCCGGAACCTGAAGCAGGTGACGAACCGGCACCAGCAAGAGGTACAAGTGTATTAGAGGTGTCTGAAGAGTTGTCCATTAACGAGGTAGGGTCAGAACTAGGTGCAGTATCAAGAAGTGGCCCAGGGGTAGGTTCACGGATTATGGCATCCATGGTTAGGTTACCTCTTTCTTTTTGTTTTTAAGAAAAAAAAAGAAAAAAAAAAGAAAGAAAAATAAAGAAAAAAGGGGGGACGTGGAAGAATAGCTCCTAGGAGGAATGAAAGGGCGTAAATCCCCTCCGCACCCAAGAGGACCTCAACACCCAAGTAGTGCAGATGGTGCATGGAACCCGTTCCATACCCTACCCTTCATGCCAGTAAACCAACAATCCGGGATAGCAACCTCACATCCACCGAGCCACATCGGCGGACAATAGAGAGGGTGGCCGGATATCCACCACAAAGCATACCTCCTTCAGCCACCACCCGGAATCCGAAAGGTGGTCTCCAGAGATACACTGGTCACCCGAAAGATACCCAAGCCACCCCGGGAGACCGGAGAAGAATCGGGACATCCCACATGATCCAGACTTCACGGCAAACCACCACCGCCAAGAACCTCAATGGAATGGGATGGACCACGGTACCCTTCCCACTACCTAAGAACTAGAATGCCTGTGGAGGAAGCTCCCAGGGTAAAAATGGGAAGGAAATAAGGGAGGAATTAGGAGGAGGAAAGGGAAAGGGAGGGGGATTGGGGTAATTAGGTTCGGTCTGAGGAAGAAGACCAAGAGGTCCAATTCCTCAGACCAAGAGCCTCTTCACCACAGCAAGGAGCCCCCCTTGAAGAGGACTCAATTGATAGAACAAATGGAGTTCTAAAGAAATATCTATGAGTTTGGTCGACTGGAACAATGGAATTTACCGAAAATAGGGCTCAAAGTCCGCGAAATTGCCAATGTGTATACATTGCTGAGATCACTATCTTCGCAAGAGCTTAATTCCGTAAGTTTTCCATCAAATTTCATAATTTTGGTGTCATTACAATCGGGAAAAGATTCTCTATCATTCCATAAGATTTTTTTTTTTTTAATTTTGGGACAACAGGAGAGCACTCAGAATTGGGGGTTGCGACAGTCAAAGGGTTAAAGTGCCCAACAGCGATAAAATGCATATACAGTACACTCATTACTTACCTTAAAATATTTGTAGTTTTAATGTAGAGTGAGAGGTGAGTAA
Source organism: Cherax destructor (assembly GCA_009830355.1). NCBI lineage: Eukaryota > Metazoa > Arthropoda > Malacostraca > Decapoda > Parastacidae > Cherax > Cherax destructor. The sequence goes on from WNWK01011435.1 coordinate 38,607, forward strand.
ACAAGATGAGTACATGAGAGTGTAGAAGGTTTGCGAGTTTTATAAACAAACCAGTTGTTGTTGTTACCAGCCTGGACACAAATGGGTTTTTGTTCACTCATCAAGCTTACTGGAAAAACATCTCATATTTATGTTAATTTATATGTTTATATGTTATGTAGTTAATATCTTTATTATGCACCCCATACCCATCCTGTGGGCGGTAGTCAAAAGATTACAGAGGTACTGGTCCATTGACTGGACTCCAAAGTTTTGATAGCTGAACAAGTTACAGCGGTAGTGAACTAGATCTGGTCACAATTATGACCAAGTTTCAAAGGTAATGAGCTCCAGGTAGAGCTGGTCACACTCATGACAAGTTACAAAGGTAATGAACTAGAGCTGGTCACAATCATGACAAGTTACAAAGGTAATGAATCATAATCACATCATACATAGTTACAATCATGAACAAATTACAGAGTAATGAGGAACAAACATTCTAGGGAATGCATCCATTGCCCCCAACAACAGATGTTCCAAGGTGCCTGTCTCTCTTCGGCAGGACAGCCAGACAGCCATTGCAAACAGCAGCAGGTTGTGCCAGGAGCTGCTGCTTGCAGGAGCACCATCGACCCTCCCAAGAGATCCAAGAGGTCAGCGACTCCGCTAGCAGCCCGATGGAGAGCTGCCCTGGGGACGTGTCAACATCCTGTGGACGCCAAGTTGATTGCAGATCCCAGGCCCTCTGTCTGCTGGGAGGGGCTGTTGGTTGTTCCCACCTGGAGCAGTCCGGTGCCCAGACATCCACCGTGTGCACGGATGTTGAAGCTTGATGAACTGAGTGCACACTGCCTGTGGCACACCTGACAGCTGCCTCGCTATCGAACTCCATGGCGCTGCCTCTGCAGTGGAGGTTCCGTGAGCCCGGCACACCCTGTGCCATTGCTGACATCGTGGGCTGGGAGGAAAAACCTACAGTTGGGGTGGCGCAGGGAGTGGGGTGGGTGAGGCGGGGTTGAATGGTTGAAGCACAGGGGTGAGGGTTATGAGAGGTCACTGTTTACCACACATGGGGCAGCCCGGGAGGGGGTGAACGGCACTGGGCATCTTGAAGTGGCTCCCCAAAACAATGTTCTCTTCATCTTCACCCACACACCCTGCCCCTCCCCGCCCCTGCTGCGAGGGGTAGGGAGGCACTGACTGCTTCCGCCTGACTTGGATACCCTCAGCCCCACACACCTCACAAACTGTTTAACACTTCCAGTATTTACACTGAAACGGTGCACTGGGATGTCCTCTCGCTGCTCTGGAATCTTCCCAGAGCATTCACACTGAGTCCTGTTCAGTCGTGCCGTGGTCAGCCTCTTTGATCAGGAGCTATCTTTGATAATCCAGGAGCTAGCCTGCCAAACACCCTGCCGCTATAATTTTGAAAAAATATCAAAAATGGATTAAGCAAAATGTCTATATTAACGTTTTATATGCCTCAGAGTGATTATTATTGTGTTATTATCATTATTAATGCACCTCAGTGATTATTATTGTGTTATTATTATCATTATTAATATGGCATCTTCAAGACTAATAACACACTCTTAGTGATTTTAATGTGTTCCTGCATGCCAGCACAGGCACAAGTTTTGGAGGTTAAAGCAGTTAAGTTCAGTGACAAAGTGTAGCATTAAGAGTGTAGCGATTAAGCGATAGAAAAAGGACGAAACGAAATAAACTCCTGACAGCATGAGCCGCTGTGCCTATCTTCTGCAAGGTATGTAAATGGTGTACATACACCTGTTCATTTGTACATAATGGTTTTCGTATGAAAGAAGTGATCTAATGCAGTTAGTATTACAAGCTCTGTTTTCTCTTATACTAACACGTCTGAAGGAGGAAAGAATGGGAAGATGTTTTCATAGCTGTAGTGAGAATGCCTGCCACCACTGTCCTCCTCTGCCACCACATTCATAATGAGATACATATTTTATTCATGCTAGTGTGTATATCAGGTTTTTAAGTTATTTATATTGTTTATGTCATATTAGATGAATTGTGATAGATAAATAAGTTGTCGAGTTGATAATAGCGTCATAGTGAAGTACTATTTTGTCATGCCTCCTGACAGCAGGAACAGATTAATTGGATTTACATTATTTCTTATGGGAAATATTGCTTCAAGTTTCGAACGTATCGGCTTTAGAACTAGCTCTTGGAATGGATTAAGTTTGAAACTCGGGGTTCCACTGTAGTATTTTACTTTTTATTGTGCTTTTTAATGCCTTGTTCTATTACTAACTTAATATTAGTGTAAACTTGTTTATTTCGTTTCTTTTTCTTAATAGCTCTTGTTCTTTTTATTTTCTCTATTGTCCATGGGGAAGTGGAAAAGAATCTTTCCTCCGTAAGCCATGCGTGTCGTATGAGGCGACTAAGATGCCGGGAGCAATGGGCTAGTAACCCCTTCTCCTGTACAAATCTACTAAAAACGAGAAGAAGAAAAACTTTATAAAATTGGGTTGTCTGAATGTGCGTGGATGTAGTGTGGATGATAAGAAAGAGATGATTGCCGATGTTATAAATGAAAAGAAGTTGGATGTCCTGGCCCTAAGCGAAACAAAGCTGAAGGGGGTAGGCGAGTTTCAGTGGGGAGAAATAAATGGGATTAAGTCAGGAGTATCTGAGAGAGTTAGAGCTAAGGAAGGGATAGCAATAATGTTGAAGGATCAGTTATGGAAGGAAAAGAGGGAATATAAATGTGTAAATTCAAGGATTATGTGGATTAAAATAAGGGTCGGATGCGAAAAGTGGGTCATAATAAGCGTGTATGCACCTGGAGAAGAGAGGAGTGTAGAGAGAGAGAGAGATTTTGGGAGATGTTAGCGAATGTATAGGAACTTTTGAACCAAATGAGAGAGTAATTGTGGTAGGGGACCTAAATGCTAAAGTGGGAGAAACATGCAGAGAGGGTGTAGTAGGTAAGTTTGGGGTGCCAGGTGTAAATGATAATGGGAGCCCTTTGATTGAACTTTGTATAGAAAGGGGTTTAGTTATAGGTAATACATATTTTAAGAAAAAGAGGATAAATAAGTATACAAGATATGATGTAGGCGTAATGACAGTAGTTTGTTGGACTATGTATTGGTAGATAAAAGACTGTTGAGTAGACTTCAGGATGTACATGTTTATAGAGGGGCTACAGATATATCAGATCACTTTTTAGTTATAGCTACAGTGGGAGTAAAAGGTAGATGGGATACAAGGAAAATAGAATCAGTAAGTAAAAGAGAGGTGAAGGTTTATAAACTAAAAGAGGAGGCAGTTAGGGTAAGATATAAACAACTATTGGAGGATAGATGGGCTAGTGAGAGTGTAGGCAATGGGGTCGAAAATGTATGGGGTAGATTTAAAAATGTAGTGTTAGAGTGTTCAGCAGAAGTTTGTGGTTACAGGCGAGTGGGTGCGGGAGGGAAGAGGAGCGATTGGTGGAATGATGATGTAAAGAGAGTAGTAAGGGAGAAAAAGTTAGCATATGAGAGGTTTTTACAAAGTAGAAGTGATGCAAGGAGGGAAGAGTATATGGAGAGAAAAAGAGAGGTTAAAAGAGTGGTGAAGCAATGTAAAAGAGAGCAGATGAGAGAGTGGGTGAGATGTTATCAGCAAATTTTGTTGAAAATAAGAAAAAGTTTTGGAATGAGATTAATAAGTTGAGGAAGCCTAGAGAACAAATGGATTTGACAGTTAAAAATAGGAGAGGAGAGTTATTAAATGGAGAGTTAGAGGTATCGGGAAGATGGAGAGAATATTTTGAGGATTTGTTAAATGTTGATGAAGACAGGGAAGCTGTGATTTTGTGTGTAGGGCAAGGAGGAATAACATCTTGTAGGAGTGTGGAAGAGCCAGTTGTGGGTGTAGGGAAGTTCGTGAGGCAGTGGGTAGAATGAAAGGGGGTAAGGCAGCTGGGATTGATGGGATAAAGATAGAAATGTTAAAAGCAGGTGGGGATATAATTTTGGAGTGGTTGGTGCTATTATTTAATAAATGTATGGAAGAGGGTAAGGTACCTAGGGATTGGCAGAGAGCGTGTATTGTTCCTTTGTATAAAGGCAAAGGGGACAAAGAGAGTGCAAAAATTATAGGGGAATAAGTCTGTTGAGTGTACCTGGTAAAGTGTATGGTAGAGTTATTATTGAAAGAATTAAGAGTAAAACAGAAAGCAGGATAGCAGATGAACAAGGGGCTTTAGGAAAGGTAGGGGTGTGTAGACCAAGTGTTTACAGTGAAACATATAGGTGAACAGTATTTGGATAAGGGTAAAGATGTTTTTGTGGCATTTATGGATTTGGAAAAGGCGTATGATAGGGTAGATAGGGGGCAATGTGGCAGATGTTGCAGGTGTATGGAATAGGAGGAAGGTTACTGAAAGCAGTGAAGAGTTTTTATGAGGATAGTGAGGCTCAGGTTAGAGTGTGTAGGAGGGAAGGGACTATTTCCCAGTAAAAGTGGGCCTTAGACAAGGATGTGTGATGTCACCGTGGTTGTTCAATATATTTATAGATGGGGTTGTAAGAGAAGTGAATGCGAGGGTCTTGGCAAGAGGTGTTGGGCTAAAAGATAAAGAAGCAAATACAAAGTGGGAGTTGTCACAGTTGCTTTTTGCTGATGACACTGTGCTTTTGGGAGATTCTGAAGAGAAGCTGCAGAGGTTGGTGGATGAATTTGGTAGGGTGTGTAAAAGAAGAAAATTGAAAGTGAATATAGGAAAGAGTAAGGTGATGAGGATAACAAAAAGAATAGGTGACGAAAGATTGGATATCAGATTGGAGGGAGAGAGTATGGAGGAGGTGAATGTATTCAGATATTTGGGAGTGGACATGTCGGCGGATGGGTCTATGAAGGATGAGGTGAATCATAGAATTGATGAGGGAAAAGGGTGAGTGGAGCACTTCGGAGTCTGTGGAGACAAAGAACCTTGTCCATGGAAGTAAAGAGGAATGTATGAGAGTATAGTTATACCAACGCTCTTATATGGGTGTGAAGCATGGGTGATGAATGTTGCAACGAGGAGAAGGCTGGAGGCAGTGGAGATGTCATGTCTGAGGTCAATGTGTGGTGTGAATATAATGCAGAGAATTCGGAGTTTGGAAATTAGGAGGAGGTGCGGGATTACCAAAACGATTGTCCAGAGAGCTGAGAGGGGTTGTTGAGGTGGTTTGGACATGTAGAGAGAATGGAACGAGACAGAGTGACTTCGGAGTGTATAAATCTGTAGTGGAGGGAAGGCGGGGTAGGGTCGGCCTAGGAAAGGTTGGAGGAGGGGGTAAAGGAAGTTTTGTGTGCGAGGGCTTGGACTTCCAGCAAGCATGTGTGAGCGTATTTGATAGGAGTGAATGGAGGCATATGGTTTTAATACTTGACGTGCTGTTGGAGTGGAGCAAGTAACATTTATGAAGGGATTCAGGAAACCGGCAGGCCGGACTCGAGTTCTGGAGATGGGAAGTACAGTGCCGGCACTCTGAAGGAGGGGTGTTAATGTTGCAGTTTTATAACTGTAGTGTAAAGCACCCTTCTGGCAAGACAGTGATGGAGTGAATGATGATGATGAAAGTTTTTCTTTTTCGGGCCACCCTGCCTTGGTGGGAATCGGCCGATGTGTTAATAAAAAAAAAATAAAAAAATTGTTGTCTGGCATTTATAAGTGGAAAATATGGCGTTCTACTTTCCGGCGATGTCCGCTTTCCGGCAGTAGCCTGGAACCTAACCTGCCGTATAAGTGGGGCCCTACTGTATTATAATCAAAACCAAGCGCTAAACCCACGAGGGTCATACAGCACTGCAGGGCAGGAAGTGTTGCTAAAGCAGATAGTAGTATGGGTGGAGAGGATAACAGACTGTTATTTTAGATTTGTGGGTTTTTACTACATGTTAAATATGTCCCACATATATTTCTAATAAAGAGCATTAATTTCACTTGGATTTTCTTAATGAAGTGACCTGAGTTACATGAGGTTTTACAAGATGAGATTTTCTTAAAAAGTTTTTAAAGCACTTCACATTGCTATGTACTCTCTCTCTTATCATATGATTTACTAGCTTAGTTTTATAGGAATAACTTTCCAGACACTTTGAACACTGATATGGCTGGTTTGTGTTGTAACCTCTCATGTGATTTTCAAATTTTAATTTATGTGAAAAGTTTTGCATGCACAGTGAGCAATTATAGTATTTCTCCTGTATAAGTTTTTAAATGTTTTACAAAACTTTTTCCTACTGAAAAGCCTTTTTGACAATTTGAAAACTTTAATGGTTTATGTTCTTAATGAAGTGTCATGTGCTTAACTAAAAAGTTTCTGACACTCTGGATACTCATGTGTTTTTTTCCTCTGTGTGATTGGTCATGTGTTTCACTAGAGAACATTTTACCGAAAATTGCTTTGGACACACTGAGCACTGATATGGTTTCTCTCCCGTATGAACTCTCTGATGTTTTTTAGTAATTTTCTTTGAGTAAAGTCTTTCAGACACACTGGACAATGATATGGTCTCTCTCCCGTATGAACTCTCTGATGTTGTTTAAGTGAGGTTCTATGAGTAAAGTCTTTCAGACACACTGAACAATGATATGGCTTCTCTCCTGTATGAAATCTCATGTGTATAGTGAGGTGACAACTTTCTGTAAAGTCTTTTTGGCACACTGAACAATGAAATGGCTTCTCCCCCGTATGAATACGCATATGTCTTACCAGAGCACATTTTACTGTAAATAATTTTGTACACACTGAGCACTGATATGGCTTCTCTCCAGTATGAAGTCTCATGTGTGAATTCAGGTGCCCAAGTTGTTTAAAGTCTTTGTGACACACTGGACACTGAAATGGCTTCTCTCCTGTATGAATTCTCTCATGTTGTTTTAGTTTGGCTTTATTAATAAAGTCTTTCAAACATTCAGGACATTGATATGGCTTCTCTCCTGTATGAATTCTCTCATGTTGTTTTAGTGAGGACTGATAAGTAAAGTCTTTCAGACACACTGAACAGTGATATGGCTTCTCTCCTGTATGAATTCTCTCATGTTGTGTTAGTGAGGATATATTAATAAAGTCTTTCAGACACATTGAACACTGATGTGGCTTCTCTCCTGTATGAGTACTGTTATGTCTCATCAGTTTAGAATTACTTGGAAAAACTTTTTCACAAACAGGACACTTATGGAGTTTCTTTGCTTCCTTCATGTTGTCTTTATTTTTTTTTAAGTTTTTAACACTAAATAAATTTGTAATTCTTTGTATGCTACACACTACTTCACATAACAATAGACTTACTGTACTTCATATAAGAGACTTACTGTACTTCGCATAACAATAGACTTACTATACGTCATATAAGAGACTTACTGTACTTCACATAACATTAGACTTACTGTACTTCATATAAGAGACTTACTGTACTTCACATAACAATAAACTTACTGTTCTTCACATAACAATAGACTTACTGTACTCATTTCCAATGAAGACTTTTCTGAAACAAAAAAAAAACTGCCAATTTATAGAAAATTCTTCTCAGGTAAACTTTTTTAACTAATACAAATTTGTGAAAAAAAGGCACAAAACATTTACAAAGAGGTTTGTATCTACAATCAAATATGTATTATAATTTTTTTTTAAATTTTAATGTATTAAGTTTCAGTAATGTGATGTGTGAGCTTCCTTCTGCTGAACTAAATGTTTTAAATTACTCTGTACAAAAAATGAAATAAAAGTTAAGAACACATTTTAAAATTGTGTATGTATATTGTTCTGATAGAGGAATGATGTTAATTTGGTGCCAGTGTAGGTTATGGAAGTTTTAAAAGGACACCAGTGTAGGTTATGTAAGTTGTTTAAAAGGGTGCCAGTGTAGGTTATGTAAGTTGTTTAACCCTTAAACTGTCCAAACGTATATATACGTTCTTACCGCTACTACCTAAAACGTATATTTACGTTTTAATTTTCATGCCTCCAAATTTGACACGATTGGCCTGAGATGCCTGGTCAGCATAGAATGGGACCTAACACTCGGTGTGCGCCATATTAAAAAAATCTGGAACTACTTAATACCTTGTGGAGCACCAGTTAAATTGAGCGCCAGCTAGAGCAAACACTGCGTCAAACACCAAGGATTCACAGATGTCATGTCATATTAACACTCCCCTTTTAGGTGGAAAGTGATGTCAGCTGGCTGGCCACCTTGCCACCTGGCTGCCAGCAGCTGGCTTGCCAGCTGGGTACCTGATTGGCTGTCTCTGTATCCGTCTGTCTCTTTGTCTCTATCTGTCTCTATCTCACAGGAACACAAACGTAAATACAATTATACCTAGTGTAAATTACCTAGGATAGCTAAAAAAAATCCAGACAAAGTGTTATACTGTGCTTGTGATCTGCGTAATACCATTTGGTTCATGAGCTACTCTCTGAGACAAGCAGACAGAATGGAGACGATACACAGATGGACAGAAATACACATAGACACACAGACAGACAGATAGAAAGAGAGCCACACAGACAGATACAGACAGACATACAAGTTTGAGTAACAAATAAAGTGAAGCAGGCGTGTAAGCTCATCAAATGTCATCACTGTAATTACTGGACTGATAAGAGATAAGACTACCCTCACCCTTCATCAAATGTCACCAGTCATCATTAGTGGAGATCAGATGAGATAAGGCAGTGACACATATCTTACATAATGCTTCAAGGAAATTTATTATTATTATTATTATTACTATTATTATTATTTACTATCATTATTATTATTATTATGCACTATCATTATTATTATTATTATTATTATTACAGTGGACCCTCGGTTAATGAATACCCCGGAAATCGTACAATTATGTAAGTATAATATTTTAAGTGCATGTGGAAGTGTATTTTTGGGGGTCTGAAATAGACTAACCTCGTGACTTATTTCTTAAGGACATAAATTCGTTGGTAATGGCATTGAGCAGGCTTCTGGGATGAAGTTTTTGTTAACCAAGGTCCACTGTATTATTTTATGCACTATTATTATTATTTTATTTTGCACTATCATTATTATTATTATTTGAGAACAATTTCAGTACCTAATTTACTGTCAGAACACAGATTTATGAAATCACAAGAACTACTATAAATTGTAATGATCAGAATATAAAAATTATATAAAATAATAAAAAAAGAAAAAAGTTTTGGCAACAATTCAGCAAGTGGCAGGACTCCTGTTGCTGTCAGGTGAGCACCCAGTCCAACTTCTCCGCCTCTATCTCGGTAACTACTGACATAAATTTTTTTTTATCCTATAACACTTAAAAAATGTTTTCTTTTCTATAATTTTTTTTTTTTTTCAAAATATTGGGGCATGCGTGAACGTTATACATTTGGACCGTTTAAGGGTTAAAAAGGGTGCCAGTGTAGGTTTGTGTTGTTTCAAAGGGTCCCCAGTGTAGGTTTTATAAGTTGTTTAAAAAGGGTGCCAGTGTAGGTTATGCAAGTTGGGTGCTAGTGTAAGTCATATAACTTGTTTAAGTGGATTTGGGCAGGTCATGTAACTTTTTTTTTCCATAAACAAAACTAAACTAAAATCTTATTTCATCATATATTAAGTGCATTTATAATATATTTAGTTTCTATATCACTATACATAAAATGACTGCAAAAATTTAAAACTTTTATAAAAAAGAAACTGATAAATGTACTGTAATTGGTAAAGTTTTTATCAATTAACTGAGTCTTGTTAAAGTACTCCTTTTCCATGATTTTGATATAATTATTAATTAACTTGATTTTGGTGTCTTCACTGAATATTACAATAAAAAATCAAAAGCTGACAGAATAAGGATATTTGAAGAATATTTCAAGGAAAAAAAGATAAAATTACTAATACTCAGGTTTTGAAAGTTAGTGGAAAGATTATGATAAATATTTTCATAATTGGGTAGACAGAAAGAATATAGAGATAGTTACTTAAAATAGATAGTCATGAATTAATTCTTTTGAATTGTTTTTTACAGTATAAAGTATAATGTTACATTACCACATTTTCTTTACCCTAATTCCATGGAAAAGTTAAAAATTAGTTTCCTGAACAGTATGGTCAAATACGACAACTGAGCACATCACAAACTGTCAATAGTACTGAAACAGTGGTGACAGTAGTTGTACTCAGTATTTCAGATAGTAAAGTATCTTCATTAAACAGTGCAAATAATGACCATTACTTTCAGTAGTATACTTCATTAAACTTGGTACTGACAGTGTTCAACATTCAGTATTTCAGACATGTAGTACTTCATTAAACTTGTTGCTGACACTAGCTGATTTCATTTTTGCCACTGCCTTCGGTCTGCTGACACTGGGTGTGGGGAAATATTTACTATAGTACTGACAGTTAAACCCCAACTGTAAAAAGAAAAGTATAATAAGACCTTTTTGTAAATCTATTTCTGCAAAGATATCAACAGTATTAATCTAGGGGGATTTTATTTAAAAAGAAAGCGAATGGGACATAATTTATAGCATCATTCCTTTACTCAAGCATTGTGTAGTAGATGAGTTCCAGTAATGGACAACTGGTCAACAATGGTTTTAGTTCCCTTTAAAAATGTGTGTATCTAGTTAATTTGGGATGCTAAATTCAAAAGGGTGAACTTATTTTTCCAACACATCAGTTTCTATGAAATAGAACCTCACAAAAAATAGATATGGGGGGAACATGACTATCAGTTTGATGACTGATGAAATTGTGGGTTTTCTGTTATAGTTAAAATACATATATTCTTTTAAAATACATATTAAGAAATAAAGAAACTACATACAGTCATCAAATACACTAAATTAAAAAAAAATTTTTTTTGCCTTCACCATAGCAAAATCCTCCAAAAAAATCATCAAAATATGTTTATCTAAGTTTGTCACTTTCAGTGCACAGAATACTCAGTGTGGACACCCTCTTGAGACATTGTGGCCATTAATTCATTTTTTAAATTTTTTTGAGGCTTGAAAAAAAAACCAATCTCTCGAGCAGTTAGTAACCATTAAGCTAAGAAATAGCCATAAGATTGCTTCCACAAGGGAAGGCCATCATGAATTTCTTATATAATTTGATAAAGGTCTGCATGGGGCAGTGACTTTCTCTTCTGTAGGCCCCATGGCTTTTTTCTCACAAGCGAAAGTACAAAAGTTCATCAGTAAGTTTCAAGGGCAACATCTGGGTATGCTTCCATCAACAGTTCAACGTCTTGCTTAGATGCTGTCAGATTAGCAAAAAGGAAAACATTTTGCAACATCACTGTACACAGTAGCTCTTCTTAAATTGGGTTCAAGTGCATCTAGTATAGGAATAAGGATTGTATTCTAAACTTATCTCTTGAAAAAAAAGCTCATCTAAGGCATCAGGATCCAGGTGCACTATCATCATTTCCTTGCTGTTCCTTACTCTTTGTCTCCTGCGAAAATTCACTGCAAATTCGCTGTTTTTAAACCCTAAAAAGGGTGTTGCAGTTTTTTCCTCTATGCACTGTGGAGGATTTTTTTATATGGTGCACACACCACATAGATCCAGTTCCCAGGAATGAGCCTGAATACCTTCCACCCCCTCCCCATAGGCCTTAAAGGTCAGATATGCAGAATATTGAAGACACAATAAAACAACTTAAGTTGAACCAAGTTTATAAAATTTCTCACAAACAGTGTCCAGAATATCTTGCTGCCAATTATGTCAAGGCTGGGAATCAAAACAGTCATAGTACTAGGGGGAGAGAGCACAACTTTGTAGTACCCCACAATCAGTGGCCAGGCTTCAAACACCATTTATTGTACAGCAATAAAGGGATGGAACAGACTGCCTGCACATGTCAAAAACCAGTCATAAGCGAGCCAGTTCAAGAAGAAAGCCAAAAGGTACCCTAATGGAAAAGCAACAGAAAGGAGGAGTATGATTTTTTTATTTTTTTAGCTAACATACATGTAAATGTAAATACATAAATCTTTCCCTTTTTTCCTATTATTATTATTATTATTATTATTATAATCAAAGAAGGCTAAACCACAGTGGTCATACAGCCACAGGGAAAGTAGGATGCAGGAAGAATGGATTGTAAGAGGGAGAGGGATGATTAGTAGGGTATAGAGTGTAGTAGGGCAGTGGATAACGCAAGGATAGAGTAGCAAGAGATGAGGTAGAAGGGACTGAGGGAAGTGCTAGAGGTATAACTTCAGAGTTTGTGTAGAAAGTCATTTGCTGTCAAAAATCAGAGAGAGTCAGGATTAAAGGAGGGCCCATCGCAAGAAGGGAAGGTAAAGAGGACCGCAGAGTGAAGACCGTTGGAGGTAAATTTGCGTGCTCGTTGATAGAGTGGGCAGTCCAACAGAATATGGTGAACAGACACTGGAACCTGACAATGCTCACAGAGAGGGACAGGGAGCCTCTCCATAAGATACCCATCAGTAAGACGAGTGTGGCCGATGCGAAGACGGGAGAGTGTAGTCTCCCAACCTCAACATTGGTGACAAGAAGGCCAGAAACCTATACTCGGTTTAATAGAATGAAGTTTGTTATTTAGCAGGTCAGACCAGCGTTGTTGCCAATGGGTGCGAAGGTGGGTAACAATGACTGCAAAATAGTCCATGAATGGAACACCTCAATATGAAACTGGAAGGTCATGTACTGCTGACCGCGCAGCAGTGTCTGCCTGTTCATTGCCCTGTACGTCAACATGACCAGTGACCCAACAAAAAACAATATCTTTGTGCTTGCTAGAGATACAGCGTAACCAAAGTTGGATACGAAGAACTAGGGAGTGAGGCGTATCAATTTTACGGATAGCCTGTAAAGCACTAAGGGGGTCTGAAACGACCACAAATGAGTGACACAGGCATGGATGCAACACGGATAAGTGCCACAAGAATGGCATAAATTAGCCATAAATATGCTAGCCGAGGTAATAGATGCCTCGCACGACGCTGTCCGGAAATACTGCTGCGAATCCGACACCGTCAGATGACTTTGAACCATCGGTGTACACTGTGATGGCATGGGAATGAGAACGAAGTGGTCTAGAAAAAAAACGAGAAGACCGCCGTAGGTAGTTGGGCTTTCGCGCAAGGTGAAGATAGAACAGACACGGACAGCAGGAACTTCCCAAGGGAATGGGGAAAGGAGATGTCACATGAACGTATAAAGGTGGTAGCTGAAGGGAAGACAAGAGTGAATGTAGACGAGAAAAGGACGAAGTAAACAGGGGTGACAGACAAATAAAAAGCGTCTACTAACATCTGTGACAATCCTATACATGGAAGGATTGCAGAGGTCATGGGAGTGAACATAATAGCAAATGCAATGTGCATCACGACCATCGGACATGGATGGAATGTTTGCTTCTACATAGAGGCTCTCAACCGGGGAAGAACGAAATGCACCAAGGCATAAACGCAATCCCTGGTGATGTATGGGATTAAGGCTAGAAAGAGTAGCAGGGGAGGCCGCCGAATATATCTGGTCACCATAATCAAGTTTCGATAAAATTAGGGCTGAATGCAGGTGGAGAAGGGTGCTACGATCAGCCCCCCCACGAAAGATGTGCGAGGGTTTTTAGGAGGTTCAGCCAGCTATGACAAGTTGCCTTCAGAGAGGTAATGTGAGGTTTCCAGGACAATCGACAGTCAAACAGTAGGCCGAGAAACCTGACTGTATCACGTTCTGGGATACGTGAGCCATATAGGTACAACGGATGATCAGAGACCACTGAACGTCTAGTAAACGTAATTTGATGAGTTTTGCCACTAGAAAATTTAAACCTGTGAGTGGTGGCCCAATCGAAAACTCAGTTGACGGCATGCTGGAGGGAAACTGCAATGAGGCGACAGTCAGCACCCGCACAAAAGCTATAGCAAAGTCATCCACATAAAGCGATGACCAAATGTTGGATGGAAAACTGATGCCAGATTATTTATAGCAAGGAGAAAGAGTGTTGTGCTCAGAACACATCACTGGGGGACACCTTCAGCTTGGACAAAGTCCGGGGAAAGCTCATTACTAACCCGGACACGGAAATGTCTTTCAGTTAAGAAAGCCTTAAGGCCTTGGAGGCCTAAGGAGTGGGCCTGGGCCAAGATATTATACTTCCAAGTTGTGTCATAAGCCTTCTCAAGGTGGAAAAAGATGGCGATAACCGAGTGGTTATTAGCAAAGGCATTACGAATATACGTATCCAAGCGCAGTAAGGGGTCAATGGCAGAATGGCCCTTACGAAAGCCATATTGACTAGTGGAGAGACTACTGTGCATCTCTAAATACCACATCAAACGTCTATTAACTAGACGTTCCATCACCTTGCAAACTGCATTGGTAAGAGCGATGGGACGGTAGTGGGAGGTATCATGTCCCGTAGTACCCGGTTTGCGAAAAGGGAGAACAATAGCAGACTTCCACAGTTGGGGAATAACTCCTTGCGACCATATAAGATTAAAGAGTCGTAAGAGGACAGCAAGAGCAGATTGATGTAAATGCTGTAGCATATGAATATGTATGCTGTCTGGCCCAGCTGCCGATGATCGGCAAGCGAAGAGTGTTGCCTCCAGTTCTTGAAGGGCAAAAGGCACATTATAAGATTCTTCTCTAAAAGAAGAAAAATCTAAAGGCTTTAACTCGCTGGCAGACTTAGAAGAAAGGAATGAGGGGCATAGATGGAGCCCCTGAGAAATGCGGACCAGATAATTACCAATTTCAGTGGCAACCGCAAGAGGATGTGCATTACCGACACCGGCAACCTGAAGAACAGGAGCCGGGTCGGGGGAGAATTTACCACTCAATTTCTGCACTTTCTTCCAGACTGCACTCATCAAGGAAGCCGAAGTGACGGTGGAAACGTAATCCCGCCAGCAAGTGCATTTAGCATCACGAATGACACGTTGAGCCATTGCTCTCTTCTGTTTAAAACCAAGGAGTCTCTCTGTGGTTCTGTTATACCGGTACCTGCCCCATGCAGTGCGTTTCATACGTACTGCCCGAGCACAAGCAGGAGGCCACCAAGGCACGCACTTCTGAGAATGCTTGCCCGAGGTTTGGGGGATAGAATGCGAAGCTCCTGTGAAGACGGAGGACGAAAAGAGATGTAAAACCTCATCAATGGAGGCCAAGGAAGGACCCTCATGAAAGGCAGTAAGATGTGCATAAAGGTCCCATTTCGAACGGTCAAATTGCCAGCGTGGGCTACGAGGAGGTGGAGAATACGAAGGGGACTTAATTAAGACTGATTGGAAAATGATCGCTGTCATGTAAGTTGGGAGGACAGACCAGGTGACGTCGAGGACAGTTGAGGAAGAGCAGAGGGAGAGATCGATGCAAGAGAAAGAATGAGTTCGAGAATCAAAATGGGTAGGAGTACCCGTATTTAAGACATGGAGGGGGAGAGAAGCAAGAAATGCCTCCAGCTGAACACCACGGGAGTCACAGTGCAACCCTCCCCAGAGAAAATGGTGTGTTAAAATCGCTAAGTAACAGAAGGGGTGGCGGCAAGGAAGAAACCAGAAAATCAACATCTGGGATAGACAATGCTCGCGAAGGGGAGAGATATAAAGAACAGTGTATACCACTTATTCAAGTGGATATGGGCTGCAGTGTAATGAAGAAAAGAACACACATAGAGCTGATGGTATGGAATACCAGTGCATATAAGAAGAGCACTTTCGTTAAAGGTTCCATCGGAAAAAGGATCCGATGAATATAATAAATCATAGCCCGAAAAGGGCCGGATAACAGCGGATTGTAATTTGGGTTCTTGCAAACAGACCCCAACGGGGGAAAATTGGGAGAGCAACACCTGAAGCTCACCCAGGTTATCCCTGAGGCCTCGGATATTCCACTGCAAATAAGCCATGATGTTTGGAGAGAAAGATATAAAGTTGAAGTTAGAGGTATCTATGGACTTGGGTTAGAAAAGTCCACGTGTGGAGGTAGCGGAAAACTTGTAATCAGAGAAGGAGGGGGACGCTGTGAAGGAAGGAGGGGTGTAGACGGAGAAGAGAGAGGAGGAGGAACCGAAGGTGGAGCGGTGTCCATCAACGGTTCAGTCTCTAATAAATTCTGTGATAGCTTCCAGTGTTTTGGAAGACAAAGATGCAGAATGGGGGACTACAATAGAATTGGAAGGAGGAGGGTGAGCAACCATCGGGGAGACTATAGACTGTACTAAAGTAGAGGGCGAGGAGATGGAAGAGACTGTCAAAGGGGCTTGGGAGGGACAGGAGTGGAAGCGGCCTGGGGAGGGGCAGTCAAGGAAGGAACGTGGGAGGGGACAGGGGATGAAGACATTGAACGAGGAGGAGGATGAACCTCCACACACGTTACAGAACTAGTCGGAGGTAAAGCACCCTGCAATGGGGATTCTTTGCCGGACTTATGAGAAGAAGGGGGGCGGTGAGAATTAGGTGGTGGACGAGGGCGTGTAGACACAGAACTGTGCAAGTGAGTAGAGAAAGGGGTGTGGACAGTATGGGATGCCGAGGTAGGAACCTCGGAGCCAAGAACAGCAAAAGGATTCGAGGCAGGGGTGACTGAGGATGAAGCGACCACAGAGGAAGCTGCGGACGTTGGGACCCCAGAAGTGGGGGAACGTTTAGCAATGCGAGAATAGGAAATACGGGGAAGTCTCCCTTGAAGGCGTAGATGAGAGACGGCCATAGCATATGAAAAGCCTTCTGCCTCTTTAGAGACAACGGATTTCCCACTCATTTAGGTAAACCTGACAATGGCGAGAGTACGATGGATGCGCCTCATGACAGTTAAGGCAAGAGGGAGGTAGATTACAAGGACTGGCATGGTCGTCGGCACCACAGACTAGGCATTCGGCCATGGACCTGCAATATTTCGCTGGATGACCAAAACGCCAGCAGTTTCTACACTGTTGCAGTGTAGGGGTCACCTTTCGAACTTGTAAACAGTTACCTGCTATGTAGACCAAGGGCGGAAGGTCACGGCAGTCAAACGTTAAACATGCTATATTGCAAGGATAGCATCTTCGCTTACGGGCAGGAAGGACAAAAGTGTCAACTTTGAGGATAGGGAGTTCTTGGAGCTCAAGCTGCTCTAAAATGTTATCACCACATGTCTGGAAATTCCGTTGGACAATGGTGTGGGGTAAAATGACAGTACCAATACAAGAATTGAGAGAATGATGCTTGTCAATAGTGATAGGAATAGTATCTATGGTCGTAAGAAGAGAAAGATCACGAGCTTGGCCAGCATTCTGGACAATGATGATGCAAGTGCTGCTCTTGAGAGCGTGGAATGAGATATCTTTACCTACATGGCGTAGGAGAGCTTTACCATTACTATGATCGGAAAGATAGGTAGTTGGAGTAGTAGGTCTTAGAGTAAAAAACTTTGTCCATTGAGTAGTGTGAAACAAAGTGTTTAAGGGGAGTGCGTGACATGCTGGTCACTTCTGAAATGAATGAGAAGGAAGTGTCAAATCGTCATGTAAGAGTCTTGGTCGTTTGTATGTGGGACCGGAGGTGGTCCGACGTGTGACGGGCGAGCAATCTGAAAATTGCCACACCGTTGAGGGAGAAGCCGGAATCAAGGTCAGAGAAGAGCGAAGGTTAAAACGTGTCAAAAGGGCCGGTTGGAACCCCGGTACTTGAAGCAGGTGACGAACCGGCACCAGCAAGAGGTACAGGGGTATTAGAGATGTCCGAAGAGTTGTCCATTAACGAGGTAGGGTCAGAACTGGTTGCAGTATCAAGAAGGGGCCCAGGGGTAGGTTCACGGATTAGGGCATCCATGGTTAGGTTACTTCTTTCTTTTTGTTTTTAAGAAAAAAAAAAGAATAAAAACTATAACAAGGGGGAACGTGGAGGAATAGCTCCTAGGAGGAATGGAAGGGGCGTAAATCCCCTTCTGCACTCAAGAGGACCTCAACACAAGTAGTGCAGATGCTGCATGGAACCCGTGCCATACCCTACCCTTCATGCCAGTAAACCAGCAATCCGGGATAGCAACCTCACATCCACGAGCCACCTCGGCGGACAAAAGAGGGCGGCAGATATCCGCCACAAAGCATACCGCCTTGGCCACCACCCCGGATTCTGAAAGGTGGCCTCCAGAGATACCCGTCGCCCGAAAGATACCCAAGGCCACCCCCCGGGAGACCGGAGAGGGATCGGGACATCCCCAGGCAATCCAGATTCCACGGCAAACTACACCACCGCCAAGAACCTCAACGGAATGGGATTGGACCACGGTACCCTTTCCCCTACCTAGGAACTAGAATGCCTGTGGAGGGAAGCTCCCAGGAGAAAAATGGGAAGGAAATAAGGGAGGGATGAGGAGGAGGAGGAGGAAAGGGAAAAGGGAGGATGGGGAAGATGGGAAAGGGAAGGGGGATTGGGGGTAATAGTCGGTCTGAGGAAGAAGACCAAGAGGTCCAATTCCTCAGACCGATAGCCTCTTTACCACGACAAGGAGCCCTCCTTAAAGAGCCCAGACTCATGGAACTCTGTGTTCATTAAGAACTGCAAGAAACCACTCTCACAGGCCGTAAGTATGCTATGGAGATTCCACAGTCACTAAAAACATTGGATATAGTCCCACTCCATAAAGGTGGCAGCAAAGCAGTAGCTAAGAACTATAGACCAATAGCTTTAACGTCCCATATCATAAAAATCTTTGAAAGAGTTCTAAGAAGCAGGATAGCAAAACACCTGGACTCCCAAAAATTGCACAACCCAGGGCAACATGGTTTCAGAGTAGGTCGCTCCTGCCTCTCGCAACTGCTAGACCACTATGATATGGTCTTAGATGCTCTGGAAAACAAACAGAATGCAGATGTAGTATACACAGATTTTGCAAAAGCCTTTGACAAGTGCGATCATGGTGTAATAGCACACAAAATGCGTGCTAAAGGGATAACTGACAAAGTAGGCAGATGGATCTTCAACTTCCTAACCAATCGAGTTAAATCGGATGCTGCCATAGTGAAGAGCTCAGTCCCACAAGGCACAGTACTCGCACCTATCCTGTTCCTCATTATCATATCAGACATAGACAGAGATGTAAACCATAGCACTGTATCATCCTTTGCATGAGTGTCATCCATTGAGTACACGGCAAATCTCCAAGAAGATATAAACCAAGTTTTCCAATGGGCAACAGAGAACAATATGATGTTCAATGAAGACAAATTCCAACTACTCCGTTATGGAAAACTGGAGGAAATAATAGCTAGGACTGAGTATATTACAAACTTTAATCACACAATAGAGCGGAAAAGTACAGGACCTGGGTGTGGTAATGTCCGAAGACCTCACCTTCAAGGACCACAACAATGCCACTATCACATCTGTGAGGAAACTGATAGGATGGATAATGAGAACATTCAAGACAAGAGATGCTAAGCCATTGATGATCCTTTTTAAATCACTTGTTCTCTCTTGGCTAGAATACTGCTGTACATTAACATCCCCATTCAAGGCAGGTGAAATTGCAGATCTAGAGAATGTACAGAGAACCTTTACTGCACGTATAAGTTCCATCAAACACCTTAACTATTGGTAACGCCTGGAAGCACTAAACTTATATTTACTGGAGCGCAGGCGAGAGAGATATATCATAATCTACACCTGGAAAATTCTGGAGGGACTGGTCCCTAATATGCACACAGAAATCACTCTATACGAAAGCAAAAGACTTAGCAGATGGTGCAATGTACCCCCAGTGAAAAGTAGGGGTGCCACTGGTACACTTAAGAGAAAACACAATAAGTGTCTGGGGCCCAAGACTGTTCAACAGCCTCCCACCAACCATAAGGGGCATTACCAACAGACCTCTGGTAGTCTTCAAGAGGGAGCTGGACAGATTAGACCTAAAGTCAGTGCCTGATCAGCCGGGCTGTGGTTCATATGTTGGACTACGTGCAGCCAGCAGTAACAGCCTCGTTGATCAGGCCCTGATCCACCGGGAGGCCTGGTCATAGACAGGGCCGCAGGGACGTCGATCCTCGGAATGCCCTCCAGGTAGACCCCTGCTGTTATGACGTACATGTACGTGACCGACCCTCAAAGGGTTAAAAAGCACCTCCTGACAACAGTATACTATGATAAACAAATCTTAAACCTTCTTGCTTTCATCCAAATTCAAATTCAAATACAGTGGACCCCCGAGTTTCGGTCATAATTCATTCCAGAAGGCTGCTCAAGTGCCATTACCGAATGAATTTGTTCCCTTAAGGAAAAATGTAAATTAGATTAGTCCTTTCAGACCCCCAAAAATGCACATACAAAAGCACTTACAATATTAAACTTACATAATTGTTCGATTTCCGAGGTGACCGAAACTCGGGGGTCCACTGTATTTATTTCATTGCAAGTTTACATAGGTTTTGTAATTACAATTATAAACTGAAGTGCAAGGAGAGCCACTGACATGCCATGGCATTAAGGGCAGCTAATCTGGCTTATAGACTATGTACATAATATTACAGAAATTTTGTTCAAATTACAGTATGATGATATTACATTGTTCAAATTACAATATGATGATATTACATTGTAATAAGTGTTTTGTAGGATGGTAATATAATAGTAAAAATTGAAATTATTGGAAGGAAAATAACATTGAGCATTTTTGAAAGTGATTTACAGTATGAGTACAGTGGACCCCTGGTGTTCGTCCTGCTCCAAACTCACCCTTTTATGTAAGTGTATTTTTTTAAATGCTTTTGTAAGTGTATTTTTGGGGGTCTAAAAGGATTAGTCTACTTTACATTATTCCTTATGGGGATAAATTTTTTTGGTAATGGCACTTGAACAGCATTCTGGAACGAAAAAAGCATGAAAACTGGGGGTCCACTGTATTTAGTTTAGGGTGAGTAGGTGGTAACATAATAGTAAAAAATATTTTAAAGGAAAATAACATTGAGCATTTTTTAAAGTAATTTACAGTATGAGTATTTAGTTTAGGGTGAGTGGGTGG
Source organism: Cherax destructor (assembly GCA_009830355.1). NCBI lineage: Eukaryota > Metazoa > Arthropoda > Malacostraca > Decapoda > Parastacidae > Cherax > Cherax destructor. Next base: position 59,577 of record WNWK01011435.1, read on the forward strand.
TTTTTGAGAAGTCTTAAAATTATTTTCAGACAAGGTTATTTTAGTATTTACTGGTAATGAATTCCAGATTCTGGGGCCCTTTATGTTCATAGAATTTTTACATAGGTTGATATGGACACGGGGTATATCAAAAAGTGATCTGTGTCTTGTGTTGTGGTCATGGGTCCTATTAAAGTTGAAGAGAATTTTCAGCTTTTTCTTTCAAATTCCATATATGGTAAGATAGGCAGCAATTCTCGCAGAACATGTATACAGTGGACCCCCGGATTTCGTACTGCTCCAAACTCGAACAATTATGTAAGTGTATTTTTGTAAGTGCATTTGTAAGTGTATTTTTGGGGGTCTAAAAAGGACTAATCTAATTTACATTATTCCTTATGGGAACAAATTTGCTCGGTAACGGGACTTGAACAGCATTCTGGAACGAATTATGAAATCCGGGGGTCCACTGTACGTATATCATTATGTGAAACAATCCCTTTTAGTCATAGGTGTTGTACAGATAATTTTATGTAGTATTATCTTCATCTTTACTTCTTATATCCATGTCTGCAGAAATAATGCTCTGAGAACTTGTACAGTGGACCCCCGGCTAATGAAAAAACTTCATTCCAGAATGCTGCTCAAGTGCCATTACCGAACGAATTTACTTCCTTAAGAAATAATGTCACGTAGGTTAGTCTATTTCAGACCCCCAAAAATACACTTCCACAAGCACTTACAATATTATACTTACATAATTGTACGATTTCCGGGGTGTTCACTAGCCGGGGGTCCACTGTACAGTGGTCCCTCAGTTTTCGCCGAAAATTCGTTCCAGAATGCTGCTCAAGTGCCATTACCGAACGAATTTACTTCCTTAAGAAATAATGTCACGTAGGTTAGTCTATTTCAGACCCACAAAATACACTTCCACAAGCACTTACAATATTATACTTACATAATTGTACGATTTCCGGGGTGTTCGCTAGCCAGGGGTCCACTGTACAGTGGTCCCTCAGTTTTCACCAAAATTCGTTTCCAGAATGCTGCTCAAGTGCATTACCGAGCAATTTATCTTGAGAAATAATGTCACGTAGGTTAGTCTATTTCAGACCCACAAAAATACACTTGCAACAGCACTTGAAAATACACTTACATAAATGTTCGAGTTTGAGATGCACGAAACGAGGGACCACTGTATTTTATTATACAGTGGACCCCGAGTTACGTACTCCCGGAAATCGAAATATGTAAGTATATTGTAGTGCTTTTGTAAGTGTATTTTTGGGGGTCTGAAATGGACTAACCTACTAATTATTTCTTAAGGGTGTAAATTGTCGGTAATGGCCTTGAAAGCATTCTGGAATGAAGTTTTACGTTACTCGAGGGTCCACTGTATTGTACTGTGGGATAATATGACACTTGTGATATAAATTAAAATCTCATCGGAGTACAAAACTAATTCCAACCACACAATAGAGCGAAAAACTAATGTCAAAGACCTGGGAGTGATCATGTCAGAGGATCTCACCTTCAAGGACCATAACACCGTAGCAATTGCATCTGCTAGAAAAATGACAGGATGGATAATGAGAACCTTCAAAACCAGGGATGCCAAGCCCATGTAGACACTTTACAGATCGCTTGTTCTATCTAGGCTGGAATATTGCTGCACACTAACTGCACCTTTCAAGGCGGGTGAAATTGCTGACCTTGAAAATGTGCAGAGAACCTTCACGGCACGCATAACTGCAATAAACCACCTCAATTACTGGGAACGCTTGAAGTCCCTAAACCTGTACTCTCTAGAACGCAGGCGGGAGAGATACATTATTATATACACTTGGAAAATTCTCAAGGGATTAGTACCAAACTTGCACACGAACATCACTCCCTACAAAAGCAAAAGACTCGGCAGGCAATGTAACATCCCCCCAATGAAGAGCAGGGGTGCCACTAGCACGTTGAGGGACAACACAATAAGTGTCAGGGGCCCAAGATTGTTCAACTGCCTCCCAGCATACATCAGGGGGATTACCAACAAACCCCTGGCTGTCTTCAAGCAGGCACTGGACAGGCACCTAAAGTCGGCACCTGACCAGCCAGGCTGTGGCTCGTACGTTGGACTGCGTGCAGCCAGCAGTAACAGCCTGGTTGATCAGGCTCTGGTCCAACATGAGGCCTGGTCACAGACCGGGCCGCAGGGGCGTTGACCCCTGAAATTCTCTCCAGGTAAACTCCAGGTATGAGAACTTTTATAAAATCTGAAGTTGAACAGCAAAGTTTGAAATAGTCACTGGACACAGTTCACCCTCTTAGATCTAGACAATTACATTTTTTTTTATTTTATGAATTATCTTTTAACTTGTATCTATTTTTAAGTTTCCATCCATTAATATGTACTGTGTATTAAACCCTTAAAATAAAACTGTAGATTTTTAAGTGCATCCTATGGGCCTTCATATTATTGTATGTTTTATAGACAGTAATTTTGAAAGATTAAACCCTTAAAATAAAACTGTAGATTTTTAAGTGCATCCTATGGGCCTTCATATTATTGTATGTTTTATAGACAGTAATTTTGAAAGACATTTGTATATCTACCAGAAGATTTAATTTAAAAAAATTCTAAGAGGTTGGTATTAAAAAAGATTAAAGTTAATTCTTTATTAATAATAAAAATAATGAGATTTAAAAATAAAAATGAGATGAATAGAAAGAGTAGGATGGGAAAGAAGTTAACATAATTAGCATTAGTAGTAAAAACAAATCAAAGGAAATAAATTAGAATAAAGCAATAGTTAGAGGAGGATGAGGACATTTGCCACCAAGGCCAGTACATATGACATCTAGAACACTGTATGTATAAAGTTTCTGTAACTATTTTATAATGAGATGTCAAAAGACCAGGGTAATTTAAAAAGTATTAAACATATGAAACTACATTATAGATGTGTATTGAAGAATACATTTTCTTTTATGAAAATGATTGGCATCAATGCATGAAAATGAGATTCTGGAATATGAATATTATGGGAATGAGATTTTTAGATAATTTGTGATTTGTGGGATAATATGACACTTGTGATATAAGAACTTTTAAGTACAGTTTACAGTTGAGCAGCAAAGTTTGAAATGGTCACTGGGCACAATTCTAATTAATCTTAGTTTATTACAAGCATGTTGGTTACCATTCATTAGCGCACTTAAACATCTACTAAAGTATACTATGAAGTATACTACCATTATTATTTCAAACCACCTTTTTCCAATGTTATGATGTAAGAGGACAACTCTTGCTTCTAATTCCGAATTTTTTTTATTACTTCCCATTAATATGTGCTAGATCAGAAGTTTATCATGAGGGTCAACAAAAAATGTACAGTGGACCCCCGAGTAATGAACACCGTGGAAATCGTACAATTATGTAAGTATAATATTGTAAGTGCTTGTGGAAGTGTATTTTTGGGGTTCTGAAATAGACTAACCTACGTGACATTATTCCTTAAGGAGTAAATTCGTCGTAATCGCACTTGAGCAGGCTTCTGGAATGAAGTTTTTTTACTCGGGGTCCACTGTATGTCATTAAAAGTTACTAGAGCAATTTTGGGCCATTTCTTGTGTTTTTATGGAAATACTACTGTACTAGAAAATTAAAACTAAATTACTATAAATTATTGAATATGTTTTAAAAATATCTTTTAATAATTAGCCAAAGCGGTAAAATAACGGATTAATACCAAGGTATATAATATCAGTGCATTAAACAAAACTAATTTTTTTTTTTATTAACACATCAGCCGTTCCCACCAAGGCTGGGTGGCCCGAGAAAGAAAACTTTCATCATCATTCACTCCATCACTGTCTTGCCAGAGGGTGCTTTACACTACAGTTATAAAACTGCAACATTAACACCCTCCTTCAGAGTGCAGACACTGTACTTCCCATCTCCAGGACTCAAGTCCGGCCTGCCGGTTTCCTGAATCCCTTCATAAATGTTACTTTGCCACACTCCAACAGTACGTCAAGTATTAAAACCATGTCTCCATTCACTCCTATCAAATACGCTCACGAATGCTTGCTGGAAATCCAAGCCCTCGACACAAAACCTCTTTTACCCCTCCCTCCAACCTTTCCTAGGCCGACCCCTACCCCGCCTTCCCTCCACTACAGATTTATACACCTGAAGTCATTCTGTTTCGTTCCATTCTCTCTCATGTCCAAACCACCTCAACAACCCCTCCTCAGCCCTCTGGATAATAGTTTTGGTAATCCCCACCTCCTCCTAATTTCCAAACTCCAATTCTCTGCATTATATTCACACCCACAATGACCTCAGACATGACATCTCCACTGCCTCCAGCCTTCTCTCGTTGCAACATTCATCACCCATGCTTCACACCCATATAAGAGTGTTGGTATAACTATACTCTCATACATTCCCCTCTTTACTTCCATGGACAAAGTTCTTTGTCTCCACAGACTCAAGTGCACCACTCACCCTTTTCCCTCATCAATTCTGTGATTCACTTCATCCTTCATAGACCCATCTGCTGACATGTCCACTCCCAAATATCTGAATACTTCCCCTCCATACTCCTCCCTAGAAGCACAAACTTTTTTTTTTGTTACTTACATTTACAGTATTTTTTTTTGGGTGATTACCAAGTGACTATAGTTTCATTACTGGTGAATTACTCGTCAAAAACAAATCATAATGCATCATGCCTACCCACATAATACAGTCCCCAACGAATTAATCCGTCAAAAGGGGATATCTTTAACTGAAAAAAATCGTTAACCGAATCAATTTTCCCCATAAAAAATAATGGGAAAAAAATTTAATGGCCCCAAAACTTCCAAAAGTAGTTAAATAAAATATTTTTAGAACTTTTTGGGCATTAAATAATACACAATT
>WNWK01011436.1:0-12500 GCA_009830355.1 Cherax destructor
ACTGTTTATCGTATTTTTCAGCTGGACAAATTACGTATTTCCTCAGGATTGTGCACCTATTCGTATTTCATAGATTTTTTTATATCAATGTAATCACTAGATTTTGGTCAGGTATACTAACAGTTTAAAATTATCAATACACAGACTTGCGTGGTAAGGACCGGGCAGCCGCTGGCAACTGATTTCAAACACGAAACTCGTTAGGCCTACACTTCCGCCTTAGTTTTCACTTTAACATCTATTAACTTATCTGTATATACGCACCACTGAGATATTCACTATCAGATCTATCTACACCCTATTTTCACGAGACTTTCCTTCCTCTGACAAATAATCGTTCTGTTTTGTTATTTCACGGCACTTAAGTTTCCTCTGGGATTATGGCACTATGTTCTTGCACACTAATTCCCTTGTTTTGACCAGTATAACTGTTTACTGCCTGATTAGTTCCGAGCACTGGGATGTACCTTATAAGATCACTGGCACAGTTTTAAGGTTCTACACGTAAAGAACCTGAAACACGAAACACTAGCAAGACGGACGCTGTAGGCGTCCTGCTTTAAAAATAAGAATTACTTAGCTCTTCCATATCAGACACTACACCTGTTGAAGAGATAAATAAAATATTAGTTAATGGTTCACAGAGTTCCATTTTGCATTCCTTAAGAACCCTTGAAAAAAAGCTCATCAGGACCCGGCGATATATTTTGTTTCAGTCGGTCTACTTGTTTCATAACCACATCGCTAGTGACTGTGATATTACATAATTTATCTTCTTCAGGGCCACTATAACAATTAATTACTGGGATATTATTAATGTCTTCCTGTGTGAAAACCGAAAGAAAATAATTATTAAAAATCGAGCACATATCATTCTCCTTGTCAGTAAGATGCCCAGAGTTATTTTTAAGGGGACCTATTATCTCCAACTTTTGTTCTATATATTTGGAAAAAACTTTTGGGTTAGTTTTTGAATCCCTAGCAACTTTAATTTCGTAGTCCCGTTTAGCTTTTCTTATTCCTTTTTAACGTCCCTCTTAATATCAGTATACTGATTTATAAGATGACCCTCACCTCTTTTGATGAGCCTATAAATTCCTTTCTTCTGCCCTAAAAGATATTTGAACATAAGAAAGAAGGAACACTTCAGCAGGCCTATTGACCCATGCGAGGCATCCTTTTTGGGTCATTTATTTTCGATCTAATTTCTTTATATGGGATAAATGTTCGTTGGGCAGCATGTATAGTGTTAAGAAAGCTGCCATATTGATAGCTCTCTTCGTTACCCCAGTCCAAAGAGGTTAAGTGTTCTCTAAGCCTATTGTAATCTGCTAAGCAAAAATCTGGGACCGTTACGGAATTATCCCTACTATCAAACTTCCATTCAATGCTAAAGGTAATTGATTTGTGGTCGCTTGTGCCGAGTTCCTCTGTAATTTCTAAATTATTAACAAGGGTTTCCTTGTTTGCCAGAACCAAGTAAAGTAGGTTATTTCCCCTTTTAGGTTCTGTCACAAACTGCTTCAAAAAACAATCGTGAACTACTTCTAAAAATTCGTTAGATTCTAAATTCCCAGTCAAAAAATTCCATTCAATCTGACTAAAGTTAAAGTCCCCTAGAATTACAATGTTATCGTGCCGTGTGGCCTTACCAATTTCCTCCCATAGTAGTCTCCCTTGTTCCCTATCTAAGTTTGGGGGACGGTATATCACGCTTAAAATCAATTTTTCATACCTCTCTGAAAATTCTATCCAGACAGACTCTGTATGTGTTATTTCAGATTTTATACCCGTTTTTATGCAACAATTTAAACGATCTCGGACATAAAGTGCCACCCACCCCCTTACCGATACTTCTATCTACTTGGAACAATTTAAAACCCTGAATGTGACATTCAGCAGGGATGTCCCGATTTTTCGAATTAAACCACATCTCAGTTATGGCAAATACATCAATGTTACCTGCACTAGCAACTAATCTCAACTCATCCATCTTATTCCTAGCACTACAGCTATTACTATAATATACATTTAAAAACCCTCCTTTCTCTTTACCCTTCCTGCTCATTTCTGTTTTCCCATTTTAGCTATTACTGTCCTTGTTATTGTTAAGATTTATGAAATCAAAGCCTAAATCAATATTTCGACACTCGTTATTTTCAATTCCTAAACCCATACCTCTAACTAATCATAGTTTAAAGCCCTAACAAGTTCCTCAACTGAGCTAGCGAGAAAACCCACACCTGCCCTGGATAAATGAACCCCATCCCTGGCATACATGTCATTTCTACCATAGAAGTGGTCCCAGTTGTCAATGAATGATACTGCATTATCCTTACAGTGTTTGTCCAGCCAGCAATTTATATCTATCGCTCTGGACAGCCATTCATTTCCAACACCCTTTCTTGGCAAAATGCCACATATAACAGGGCTCCTTCCCTTGTTCCTAATAATGTTTATTGCTGCCTTATACCTTCTAACTAAATCCTCACTTCTACACTTGGCTACATCATTGCCTCCAGCACTGAGGCAGATAATAGGATTGATAGCATTACCATGCATGATGTTGTAAAGCCGGCTAACAATGTCCTCCATCCCATCCCCAGGAAAGAAAACCCTCTGTCTCCTACTCTTATCCTTTAAGCAGAAGACCCTATCCATGTACCTAAACTGACTGTCCCCAACAAGCACAATATTCTTACCTTCCTTGATATTCTTCATTGTGACGTTCCCAGTAGTCGACTCACATTCGTCTAGTAGCACAGAAAAGGAGTTCTAAGTTTCCACAGCAGTCTCTTTTTTTTTAATCGTTTCTACCTCTCCATTCGTCTTCTTGATTGTTGCATGCAAAGAGTACGTACCCTTTATTCAGAGCATGTTAAACACACCCACATAGGCTGCCCCTCCAACCAGCGAACCATGGTTAAGGGTTTGGTGATGGGGCCCCATCACCAAATCAACGAACCATGGTTAAGGGTTTGGTGATGGGGCCCCATCACCAAATCAACGACTTGGTTCAGCCAATGATAATAGGATCTGGCAATGGGAAAGGTGACGTGGATACCATTCGCATATTTGCCATTGTCATTCCTGCATTGAGCTGGTTGTTGTACAGTTGTCTCTGTCTATTGGCTGCTGTTTTGCCTTGACTACCGTGGCGTGCACTAATACTACTCTCTCGGTATATAGTGTACATACTTGTACAAAGCCTTATAATTTACTTAGTGAAGGAAAATACAAAAATCATATATAATTACTGTGTTTCTTTGCTCCAAGCTCCCTTTTACACTCAGGATAACAGGCCATTGAACCTGAGGTTGTAATATTGATCTTCAACTTCGTCCCATGCTGTCCGGTCACTGCCCAGGTTCCCTTCTTGACCTGAGGACTCACAACAGGAGGACTACTACGAATCCTCTTGTTTTCTTCCGTCAATCGCCGTATCTCAAGCTTCGCTACCCTCAATTCCTCCTTAAGCTGATGGTAAAGTTGCTCAATGGACGGCATCTTGGTTCAGTCCACAAAAAGTACACTAGACACGTCATCACTGAGCTAAGTACAAGTCACCACTGAGCTAAGTACAGGTCTCCACTGAGCTAAGTACAGGTCACCACTGAGCTAAGTGCAGGTCACTACTGAGTTAAGTACAGATCTCCACTCTGCTAAGTACAGGTCACCACTGAGCTAAGTACAGGTCACTACTGCGCTAAGTACAGGTCTCCACTGAGCTAAGTACAGGTCACCACTGAGCTAAGTGCAGGTCACTACTGAGCTAAGTACATGTTTCCACTCTGCTAAGTACATGTCACCACTGAGCTAAGTACAAGTCACCACTGAGCTAAGTACAGGTCTCCACTGAGCTAAGTACATGTCACCACTGAGCTAAGTGCAGGTCACTACTGAGCTAAGTACAGGTCTCCACTGAGTTAAGTACAGGTAACCACTGAGCTAAGTACAGGTCTCCACTGAGCTAAGTACAGGTCTCCACTGAGCTAAGTACAGGTCTCCACTGAGCTAAGTACAGGTCTCCACTGAGCTAAGTACAGGTCTCCACTGAGCTAAGTACAGGTCACCACTGAGCTAAGTGCAGGTCACTACTGAGCTAAGTACAAGTCACCACTGAACTAAGTACAGGTCACCACTGAGCTAAGTGCAGGTCACTACTGAGCTAAGTGCAGGTCACTACTGAGCTAAGTGCAGGTCACTACTGAGCTAAGTGCAGGTCACTACTGAGCTAAGTACAGGTCTCCACTGAGCTAAGTACAGGTCACCACTGAGCTAAGTACAGGTCACCACTGAGCTAAGTGCAGGTCACTACTGAGCTAAGTACAAGTCACCACTGAACTAAGTACAGGTCACCACTGAGCTAAGTACAGGTCACCACTGAGCTAAGTACAGGTCTCCACTCTGCTAAGTACAGGTCACCACTGAGCTAAGTACAGGTCTCCACTCTGCTAAGTACAGGTCACCACTGAGCTAAGTACAGGTCTCCACTCTGCTAAGTACAGGTCACCCCTGGGGACACCTGCACGCTTCTAACACAAGATATTAACATGCACTGCTACACATGCTAGACGCATGACCTCAACAACACTTGTGAACTTATTGTGTTTGGTAATGTCAAAGTAGTCATCAGTGAATCTACCCAAGGTGGATGAAGCTGTTTAAAGTCATCACTCAAATCTACTCATCACTCAAAATACAGCAGTTATATCATACCAGAAATGCTGGCTCAGTGTTTTCTACCCAAACAAAACACAGAAATTAATTTTCAACACACCTCACCTCCACTACTATACACACTATCTGTCTCTGCTTCTCTGTGTCGCATTGGACGAGAAACACCTGGAGAGCGAAACATAATAACGAAATTATTTCTAAATAGGTCGACCTGTAAGCCAGCGGAAGGCTTCGGTCCGATGACCAAATGCCCAAGCGGCTGGTCATCATGTGACTAAGACCCACGTCAGGAAACACTTGTCCTGTTTCCTGACAAACTTACCTAACCTAAAGCAGGCACACTGCAGCAGGCCTACAGGCCCATACTAGGCATGTTTTTATCAAACCCACTAACAAAAATATTCGCCTAACCCATTTATAATGCCACCCCGGGGATAAACTTTGATAACACTGATAAACGTCTTGATAAATGTCTTACGATCAGCGAACCTGGGATTTGTACGCCTTTCAATGTCAGTCACGACTTTTGACCATTGGATGTACGGAACCACAACTGGACACATGGGGTTCAACCCCTTCAGTAATATCTAGGTGAGTACACATACACACACACTTAAGCAACGACAAACGAAGTAAATATACCAATGTGAAAAAACGAGGAAATAAATAAGAATTGAAAAAAATGAATAACAGACTTAAACAAGATAAAACCAAAACTCTCATTCCAGATGGCAAAATGAGAACTAAATAAGAAAGACGAAACACAAAGAATCAAGGATGATGATAAACGAGACATCTTGATCCTTATGAAGGACTTTTGGAGCTACGACCATCACTCTCCTTGGATTAAACCTGATTTCCTCTTCTCCTATTCCACATGCGTTACATGACCCTATGACTTAAGTGATTCTCCAATAATATACATATATACTATTACTACTTCTACTACTACTATTACTACTACTATTACTGCTACTACTATTACTACTACTGCTATTATTACTACTAGTATTACTATTACTACTACAACTATTACGATTACTACTATTACGACAACAACTACTATTATTACGACTACCACTACTATTACTACTACTACTATCATTACTACTACTACCATTACTACTACTACTACTACTACTATTACTACTACTTCTATTACTACTACTACTGTTACTACTACTACTAATACTATTACTACTACTAATATTACTACTATTGATTCTGAGGACCTGTACATAACCTTCTTCACGGCTACGACTACTACCACAACTAACCCATCTCTTTGGGTATGACTTACTTCCACTGGGGAACCCCGCCTACAAGTGACAATGCCTTCATCTGCTACACGTCCCTTTCAGCTGTCGCCTATTTAAGGTGAAGCCTCATTGCCTGATCTTCATATTCTCCAGACCTATGGTGGTGAACACACCAACTCCAAGTCCGAGGCACTGATTACCTCATCTTTTGTATATAGTTCTACTCTTCATATTATGTCCTAGAATTTTGTATTGATAAAGCCACTGGATGGCGAAACGTTTACTATAAAGATACCCAGATGTTGCAGATGTGTCTTAATTTCACATTGTCGGTATTGTATACCATTCTTGTACGGCTTAGTTACTGTAGTCAGGTGAGGGGAAGCAGGAGGAGGCGGGGTCATAGTGGTACCATCCACTAGTCGAAGAAGGTCTTCGTCCAAAGGTTGGACAAGTGTTGAAGAATTCGTTTGTATCAAGATCCTAAGATGTTGCAGTGTCTGACAGATGTGACAAATGTTGCTTAAGTGTCTTAATCTCCAACTTGACGGTTTTCAAAACCATTTGTCACATCTGTCTGGCTTCCCGTTTTCGATTTATGACCAATCACAGGCGTTGTACGCGTCGCTCCAGCTAACTGGGAGCAGCGTTTCCTCGCTTCCCATTGGTTAGAACAATAATGTAAATAGTGTCGACGTGTGAACAAGTCTGTAATACTGTTTTTATTTCTGTTGTAAAAATGAAGGTGTGAGGTATGTTTAGATAACTAAATAATGTCTGTGAGATGCATATAGTGACCGTACAATACAAGTGAAATTATGGCAACATAAAGAGGCCAGCATTCATGTGGACCGGCCCAATAACCGTAAAGTTGTCTCGTGAAATAGATTTCTTTATTTCACGTTTGGTGTGTTCACAACACTACCTCACTGGCCAGTGCTTGCCAGAGATACATATACATGTAAGAACAGCAACAAAAAAAAAGCATTCTAGTGCATCCATTTTTGACTGTGTCACATGCAAGGTAAATCTATGCATGAAGGAGGAAACTGGCTTTATTGAATTCCATTTCATTGAATTTATTGAACTGAATTCCATTACTGAATTCCATTATAATGACTGCTCTCAGGAAATACAGTGTATTACAAGTTATATCCCTTTATAACTCTTTCCAGTGTTATAATATTAATAAATGGTTCAGAGGACAAGTCGATCCTCTGAACCATTTATTAATATCTTTTACCATTTATCAATTAAGATACCTAAGTGTGCAACACTTGTGTCACCCAAGTGTGCAATACTTGTGTCACCCAAGTGTGCAACACTTGTGTCACCCAAGTGTGCAACACATGTGTCACCCAAGTGTGCAACACTTGTGTCACCCAAGTGTGCAACACTTGTGTCACCCAAGTGTGCAACACATGTGTCACCCATGTGTGCAACACATGTGTCACCCAAGTGTGCAACACTTGTGTCACCCAAGTGTGCAACACATGTGTCACCCAAGTGTGCAACACTTGTGTCACCCAAGTGTGCAACACTTGTGTCACCCAAGTGTGCAACACATGTGTCACCCAAGTGTGCAACACTTGGGTAACTTTATTGTCTAATTTATTATTAATTTTTTGTTCGTTCTTGTATATTTTTGTATAGCTTAATAATGGTTGGAAATAAGTTCTGTTTATTATTTTGGTGATGACTGTTTGTATAATAATTTAAAAAAAATCATATTTGTACTTTAATTAGCATCTGGGGTTTTGCAGATTTGCAATTTATTTGGATTATATAGGATGTTTTGGTTTATATAGGATGTTTTGGTTTATATAGGATGTTTTGGTTTATATAGGATGTTTTGGTTTATATAGGATGTTTTGGTTTATATAGGATGTTTTGGTTTATATAGGATGTGTTGGTTCACACTGCGATGCTCTGTCGACCCCATAGTAATAACATTTTGATTTGTGTATTTTTGTGACCTTGCCGGTGATGGGAGTGAGGAAACGTCTCCTTTAATAGATGTTTTGAACTGTATATCAGTGTCTTTTTCTACATTTTGTCGGTATCACCAGACCAGTTTTTTTCCGTTCATGGATATGTCGTGTGAGATGTGTGCACGTTTCGCTCTCATGTTCTTTGTCGCATGGCTAGTATTGCCTGTCGTCTGCTTCAGCTTGGGTTTCTTAGTGTTGTCTGCTTCAGCTTGGGTTTCTTAGTGTTGTCTGCTTCAGCTTGGGTTTCTTAGCGTCGTCTGCTTCAGCTTGGGTTTCTTAGTGTTGTCTGCTTCAGCTTGGGTTTCTTAGAGTCGTCTGCTTCAGCTTGGGTTTCTTAGCGTCGTCTGCTTCAGCTTGGGTTTCTTAGAGTCGTCTGCTTCAGCTTGGGTTTCTTAGCGTCGTCTGCTTCAGCTTGGGTTTCTTAGAGTCGTCTGCTTCAGCTTGGGTTTCTTAGCGTCGTCTGCTTCAGCTTGGGTTTCTTAGAGTCGTCTGCTTCAGCTTGGGTTTCTTAGTGTGTCTGCTTCAGCTTGGGTTTCTTAGAGTCGTCTGCTTCAGCTTGGGTTTCTTAGTGCTGTTTGCTTCAGCTTGGGTTTCTTAGTGTTGTCTGCTTCAGCTTGGGTTTCTTAGTGTTGTCTGCTTCAGCTTGGGTTTCTTAGCGTCGTCTGCTTCAGCTTGGGTTTCTTAGAGTCGTCTGCTTCAGCTTGGGTTTCTTAGTGCTGTTTGCTTCAGCTTGGGTTTCTTAGTGTTGTCTGCTTCAGCTTGGGTTTCTTAGTGTTGTCTGCTTCAGCTTGGGTTTCTTAGAGTCGTCTGCTTCAGCTTGGGTTTCTTAGTGTTGTCTGCTTCAGCTTGGGTTTCTTAGTGTTGTCTGCTTCAGCTTGGGTTTCTTAGCGTCGTCTGCTTCAGCTTGGGTTTCTTATTGTTGTCTGCTTCAGCTTGGGTTTCTTAGTGTTGTCTGCTTCAGCTTGGGTTTCTTAGTGTTGTCTGCTTCAGCTTGGGTTTCTTAGTGTTGTCTGCTTCAGCTTGGGTTTCTTAGTGTTGTCTGCTTCAGCTTGGGTTTCTTAGTGCTGTCTGCTTCAGCTTGGGTTTCTTAGTGTTGTCTGCTTCAGCTTGGGTTTCTTAGTGCTGTCTGCTTCAGCTTGGGTTTCTTAGTGCTGTCTGCTTCAGCTTGGGTTTCTTGGCAGCCAGGACGTAATAGTTTGAATAAATGGTTTAGTAAATCGTCAAGTTGATGAGACACTTGTGCAACATTTGGGTATCTTTATATTGCAAACGTTTCGCCAGCCAGTGGCTTTTTCAGTCCAGTGCAGAGAAGAAAGCTGGAAGATGTGGAGGAGTTTGAGGTTATCAGTCCCTCAGCCTCAGCTTAGAGACCAAGTTTGAAGACCAGTACACAGACAACCTGCACATACTGGAATGAAACATATGACGACGTTTCGGTCCGACTTTGACCATTAACTAGTCACACACATATTTATTTATATGGAGAGGGGGCGGAGAAGAGAATAGTGTGTAAAGTGGTAGTATCAGTAGTAGTAGATGTAGTGATAGTATTAGTAGTAGTAGAAAAATAAGTGCAAAAGTGATAGAGGTGGCAACAAGAAGATAGTAGTGGTAGTGAAAACAAGGGTCAGACTTAGCAACGAGATAGTAGTATTAGTAGAAGTATTAGTGGAGGAAGTCTAAGAACAAGAGGAAAGGTCGTCGAGGGTTGGGCCAGATCCAAGTGAGACGAAAACCTCACAGAAGAGACCCCCATCTAGGCAGAAGACAGGAAGGGCAAAGAAAAGGTGTAGAGGTGAGGAGGAGATAAAGATGAGGTCAAGTCACGAGTGTTCTGAAGTTTGGAACATTTGAGAATATAATAAGCAATTAAGGCATCTACAGAGACAAAGCCAACACTAAGAATCATGTTAAGAAAATTGTGTATAAGGGATGTTAGAGTAAGGCTGTGTCTGTGAAGGCTGCAAGAGTAGACAGTTTTGGCAGATGACCAGTTAATAGGATGATTCTGATTTTTAACATGACAGAGATGAGTATTAGCGTCGGCAAGTCTAACGCTTCTTTTGAGTGTTTGGAGACCAAGCTTGGAGACCAAGCTTGGAGATCAAGCTTGGAGATCAAGCTTGGAGACCAAGCTTGGAGATCAAGCTTGGAGATCAAGTTTGGAGACTAAGCTTGGAGACCAAGCTTGGAGATCAAGCTTGGAGATCAAGCTTGGAGACCAAGCTTGGAGACCAAGCTTGGAGATCAAGCTTGGAGATCAAGCTTGGAGACCAAGCTTGGAGATCAAGCTTGGAGATCAAGCTTGGAGACCAAGCTTGGAGATCAAGCTTGGAGACCAAGCTTGGAGATCAAGCTTGGCTCATTTGAACATTAAATATCATTACGTGTCCCTTTTCAATTAGCTTCGATTCATTTTATTATATAATTGTTATCGACTTTAAATCCACACATAGATAGATAGATAGATAGAGAGAGAGAGAGATTGTAGAGCCTGCCTCTTGGTTGCCGTTCAGATCGTGGGACACTGTTTCATCATTCTCTTGTGGTGACAGGGTGTCACCATTGTGGTGACAGGGTGTTACCATTGTGGTGACAGGGTGTCACCATTGTGGTGACAGGGTGTCACCATTGTGGTGACAGGTGTTACCACTTCCCTTGTGGTAGTGACACAGCATCATGACTCATGTGGTAGTGACACTATGTCACCACTCTTAGTGACACAGTGCCACCAACACAAGAGAAACTCGTAATGAAATCAACACAATATTCAGGGAAAACAGAAAAAAGTCAAAATAAAAAAAATCCTACAAACAGGGTTATTCCAATATAATATTATTAAAGTTCGCCGGGGCGGCGCTCTTTTATATATATATATATATATATATATATATATATATATATACATATAGAAGGACTTGAATAAAAAATATTGCATTTTCTGCGTCTATTACTCTTCCTTCTTTTATAAATCCTCATATATGTATACTTCATTATGTAATAACACGCTGCAAAATACATATATGTAATACGAAAAATAAAATCACAAAGGTATACATTAAACGTTCACAGATGTGTTTCTCACCAGTTATATCTTAAATGTCTCATCTAGTACACGAGAGCTGGAATGTATTACCTCTCTAAGTGCAACACTGACACGCCCGAGGAGAAATAGCTGCTCTGGGATCCTTAGTTGCCTTGATGAGTCTTTTACCCAGATTCTTAAGTATCTTAGATGCGCGCTCTTCCTATTAGCCGAGGGTCTCTTAACCTATGGGAACAAACATGTAATGGTATTGAAGTTCGTTACATTGTCTTGTCTACTTTATTGGAGATGCATGTCAGCTAGTGTGGACACACATGTGTAATCCCACACCACTTGCAAGGTTGCAAGATATTTTGGACACCGCTTTTGGCTGGCATCGAATCTGCATAGTTGGGGCGACTCCCTTATTGTTTAACATGTGACTGGTGCTTAGCATGTGACTGGAGCTTAACATATGACTGGTGCTTAGCATGTGACTGGTGCTTGACATATGACTGGTGCTTGACATATGACTGGTGCTTGACATGTGACTGGTGCTTAACATGTGACTGGTGCTTGACATATGACTGGTGCTTGACATATGACTGGTGCTTGACATGTGACTGGTGCTTAACATGTGACTGGTGCTTGACATGTGACTGGTGCTTGACATGTGACTGGTGCTTGACATGTGACTGTGCTAACATGTGACTTGTGACATATGACTGGTGCTTAACATGTGACTGGTGCTTGACATGTGATTGGTGCTTGACATATGACTGGTGCTTGACATGTGACTGGTGCAAGACTTTTCTTAATGAGCTTATTAACCTCATGACTCAGATCTACAGGAAATATGATTATAGAACCTGAATGGGTACCTGAGGCTATAGTCTTCACTATTGGGCCATGTCATTGTTGCTATTGAGAAAAAACACTTCTGGTTGATGTTCGAGTATTCCAGAACCTGGCTCTATCAATGAACCTTTGGTTGTAAACCAACATTACCCTTAAGGTGTTCGGAGAGAATCGCTGCTTCAGGTTTACTGGATGCCACCGAAGACGACAGGAATGCTCTCTCTGATGCTTTGTGGACACCAGTGCCTCCTAGTGCCTCCTAGTTTGACAGGAAGTGTAGCTTGGTTCTACTGCTCCTATTCTAGAGTGAGGTTGAGTACCTTTGTGAATGTCGACTTTAGGAGACTATAGAAAATATTTTAGCCTGGATAGACGACTTAAGCAATATTTGAAAAGTTACAAAGCATCTAGACTGCCTATTCGTTATGCTATCTACCTTAATTCTTCCAGTTAGGCTTCGAGAATTGCGTCAGTGACGGCATTAATTCCTAAAGAGGAGCTCTGAGCAGGACGCTATTTGTGTTGCAATGGTTGACACACCTGGTAGTATGGATGTCATTGCATCGAACACTTACTGGTTGGCTACGATGATTTCGCATTTCGATGTTAATGAGTCCATGACCTGTTCGCATGTCGTGACCTGAGCAACATCTGCAGTAAGGGCTTCTTAGTGCCTGCCAGTGTGCC
>WNWK01011436.1:17500-62500 GCA_009830355.1 Cherax destructor
GTAAGAGAGAAAAAGTTAGCATATGAGAGGTTTTT
Organism: Cherax destructor; assembly: GCA_009830355.1. NCBI lineage: Eukaryota > Metazoa > Arthropoda > Malacostraca > Decapoda > Parastacidae > Cherax > Cherax destructor. The sequence continues at coordinate 17,536 of WNWK01011436.1, forward strand.
ACAAAGTAGAAGTGATGTAAGGAGGGAGGAGTATATGGAGAGAAAAAGAGAGGTTAAGAAAGTGGTGAAGCAATGTAAAAAGAGAGCAGATGAGAGGGTGGGTGAGATGTTATCAACAAATTTTATTGAAAATAAGAAAAAGTTTTGGAGTGAGATTAATAAGTTGAGAAAGCCTAGGGAAAGAATGGATTTGTCAGTTAAAAATAGGAGAAAAGAGTTATTAAATGAAGAGTTAGAGGTATCGGGAAGATGGAGGGAATATTTTGAGGAATTGTTAAATGTTGATGAAGATAGGGAAGCTGTGATTTCGTGTATAGGGCAAGGAGGAATAACATCTTATAGGAGTGAGGAAGAACCAGTTGTGAGTGTAGGGGAAGTTCGTGAGGCAGTGAGTAGAATGAAAGGGGGTAAAGCAGCTGGGATTGATGGGATAAAGATAGAAATGTTAAAGTAGGTTGGGATATAGTTTTAGAGTGGTTAGTGTTTTTATTTAATAAATGTATGGAAGAGGGTAAGGTACCTAGGGATTGGCAGAGAGCATGCATAGTTCCTTTGTATAATGGCAAAGGGGACAAAAGAGAGTGTAAAAATTATAGGGGAATAAGTCTGTTGAGTATACCTGGTAAAGTGTATGGTAGAGTTATTATTGAAAGAATTAGGAGTAAGACAGAGAGCAGGATAACAGATGAACAAGGAGGCTTTAGGAAGGGTAGGGTGTGTGTAAACTAAGTGTTTGCAGTGAAACATATAGGTGAACAATATTTAGACAAGGGTAAAGAGGTGTTTGTGGGATTTATGGATTTGGAAAAGGCATGTGATAGGGTTAATAGGAGGGGGCAATGTGGCAGATGTTGCAAATGTATGGAATAAGGGGTAGGTTATTGAAAACGGTGAAAAGTTTTTACGAGGATAGTGAGGCTCAGGTTAGAGTATATAGGCGAGAGGGAGATTATTTCCCAGTAAAAGTAGGCCTTAGACAGGGATGTGTGATGTCACCATGGTTGTTCAATATATTTATAGATGGAGTTGTAAGAGAAGTGAATGTTCGAGTGTTGGCAAGAGGTGTGGGGTTAAAAGATAAAGAATCTAACACAAAGTGGGAGTTGTCACAGTTGCTCTTTGCTGATGACACTGTGCTTTTGGAGGATTCTGAAGAGAAGTTGCAGAGGTTGGTGGATGAGTTTGGTAGGGTATGTAAAAGAAGGAAATTAAAAGTGAATATAGGAAAGAGTAAGGTGATGAGGATAACAAAAAAAATAGGTAACGGAAGATTGGATATCAGATTGGAGGGAGAGAGTATGGAGGAGGTGAATGTGTTCAGATATTTGAGAGTGGATGTGTCAGCAGATGGGTATATGAAGGATGAGGTGAATCATAGAATTAACGAGGGGAAAAAAGTGAGTGGTGCACTGAGGAGCTTGTGGAGACAGAGAACTTTATCCATGAAAGCAAAGAGGGGAATGTATGAGAGTATAGTTATACCAACACTCTTGTATGGGTGTGAGACATGGGTTGTGAATATTGTAACAAGGAGAAGTCTGGAGGCAGTGGAGATGTCATGTCTGAGGGCAATGTGTGGTGTGAATATAATGCAGAGAATCCGTAGTTTGGAGATTAGGAGGAGGTGTGGGATTACCAAAACTATTATCCAGAGAGCTGAGGAGGGGTTGTTGAGATGGTTTGGACATATAGAGAGGATGGAACAAAATAGAATGACTTCGAGAGTGTATAAATCTGTAGTGGAGGGAAGGCGGGGTAGGGGTCGGCCTAGAAAAGGTTGGAGGGAGGGGGTAAAGGAGGTTTTGTGTGCGAGGGGCTTGGACTTCGAGCAAGCGTGCGTGAGCGTGTTAGATAGGAGCGAATGGAGACAAATGGTTTTTAGGACTTGACGTGCTGTTGGAGTGTAGGCAAGGTAACATTTATGAAGGGTTTCAGGGAAACCGTCAGGCCGGACTTGATTCCTGGAGATGGGAAGTACAGTGCCGGCACTCTGAAGGAGGGGTGTTAATGTTGCAGTTCTGTAGCTGTAGTGTAAGCACGCCTCTGGCAAGACAGTGATGGAGTGAATGATGATGAAAGTTTTTCTTTGTTGGGCCACCCTGCCTTGGTGGGAAACGGCCTATGTGTTAATAAAAAAATATATATATATATATATATATATATATATATATATATATATATATATATATATATGTCGTGCCGATTAGGTAAAACTTGCTATTTTGGCTTAAATAGCAACGCTCTTCTTGCCATATAAGACAAGCGAAAATTTGTGTATGCAATAATTTCGCAAAAATCATTCTGAACCTAACGAAAAAAATATATTTCATTGTGTTTGTTTATTATTAAATTAATGTTAACATATCTAAAATATATTTAGTTGGGATAGGCTAAATTAAATTGCGCTTTTTGTAATAAGGTTAGGTAGGTTTTCAAAGTTTCTCTTGGTACAAAATTATAAATATTTACATTAACATAAATGAAAAAAATATATCTTTAAACGTATAAGAGAAATTTTTAGAAAAGACTTAATTTGAAATGAGTTCTTGCTAATTGACCAGTTTTACTCTAATCGGCACGATATATATATATATATATATATATATATATATATATATATATATATATATATATATATGTCGTGCCGAATAGGCAGAACTTGCTATTTTGGCTTAAATAGCAACGCTCTTCTTGCCATATAAGACAAGCGAAAATTTGTGTATGCAATAATTTCGCAAAAATCATTCTGAACCTAACGAAAAAAATATATTTCATTGTGTTTGTTTATTATTAAATTATTGTAAACGTATCTAAAATATATTTAGTTGGGTTAGGCTAAATTAAATTGCGCTTGTTATAATAAGGTTAGGTAGGTTTTCTAAGTTTCTTTTGGTACAAAATTATAAATTTTTACATTAACATAAATGAAAAAAATATATCTTTAAACGTATAAGAGAAAATTTTAGAAAGGACTTAATTTTAAATGAGTTCTTGCTAATTGACCAGTTTTACCTAATCGGCACGACATATATATATATATATATATATATATATATATATATATAATATATATATATATATATATATATATATATATTATTTATTTATTATGTGTGTGTGTTTGTCGTGCTTCATAAGCCTAACTTGCCGAATAGGCCGAATTCCCTTAAAAAATTAACTTTTCCAAAAAATTATCTTACGGATTAATAGATATTTTTTTCATTGACAATGATATAAAGATTTTTATTTTGGGACCAAAACTAACATAGAAACCTCACCTAACTTCCCTTAAACTAACGTATATATATTTTTTAGCTAAATTCTGCTATGTATAACATAGGTTAGTTTAAATTTAATAATACTTAAAATCAATTATATACATTTTTTCCCCTTTGTTCAGATTGATTTCCGCTGATTTATGGTAAAAGAAATCATTCGGTTAATTAAACGAATGAATAGTTCGCCAGTTCAGGAAGAAACAAGAATAATAAGTTGTCTGTATATTCCGTAGATACATGAAGTGGCGAGGTGAGGACGCTATTGTGGTGAGTACATTCACAAGTTGAGTGACGTACCTCAGAGTACATTCACAAGTTGAGTGACGTACCTCAGAGTACATTCACAAGTTGAGTGACGTACCTCAGAGTACATTCACAAGTTGAGTGACGTACCTCAGAGTACATTCACAAGTTGAGTGACGTACCTCAGAGTACATTCACAAGTTGAGTGACGTACCTCAGAGTACATTCACAAGTTGAGTGACGTACCTCAGAGTACATTCACAAGTTGAGTGACGTACCTCAGAGTACATTCACAAGTTGAGTGACGTACCTCAGAGTACATATGTCCACTTGCTTCCAGTACTATGTTGCACAGGGAAATTTGGTGCTGAAATGTTTTTACCAAAGCGTATTTCGATATTGCTTCCGGATTAACCCTCCTTTTAAAATAATTATGTCCTCTGGAAAGATTGAGGTATTTGGAGAGATTCAGATCTTTGGAGAGATTGAAGCCTTTGGAAAAATCGAGCCCTTTGGAGAGACTGGGCACTTTGGAAAAATTGAGGCCTCTGGAAAAATTTAACTCTTTCTGAAGACTGAGTCCTCCGGAAAAACTAAGTTCTTCTGGAAAGACTGAGCACTTTGGAAAGATTCTGGCCTTTGGAAAGACTGATCAGTCTGACTCGTGTTTGATAATAACTTCTTCCTAAATGATGTTGTTGCTCGAATTATTTCTGTTGAAACAAAACTGAGTTTTCGTGACTATAACTGTTGACCCCTTTGTGTTGTGTAATAGTTTGCAGACATTGACCTGTCTCCCCTACGTAAACCCGGCCATAGTTTCCGCAGTGTTTGGTTTACACCGCTTGTTTCAGACTTGCAGGCATTTTCTGGTAAAGTATTGATTATTTTCATTAGGTTATGAGAAAGCGACATCAATAATATTGCTAAACGTGTTCGAAATGTCTTGACGGAAAAGTGTGCCTTAGAGGCAGGTGGTTGTGTGGATGTAAAATATATATTGGCTCTGCTAAGTACTGACTGCATGAACCAGTCCGGGTAGGATAGTGGGCGTAATTGCTTCTCGATAATTTCTTTTGAAGAATGAGACGCTTGTGCAATGTTAGGGAATCTCCAGTGAGGAAACGTTTCGCCAGCCAGTGGATTCTTCAGTCTAATACAGAGAATAACAGAGGGAGATGAGGAGGAGTTTGAGGTAATCAGTCCCTCAGCCTGGAATCGATGTGTTCATGCAGAGGTGAGGGAGGCAGAAGACGCAGAAAGAGACGAAGAAATAGAAGGATAAACGAAAAAGAAGGATAAACGAAAAAGAAGGAAAAACAGAAAGAAGAAGGAAAACAAGAATAAAAAGAAGGAAAAACGAAGAAAAAAGAAAAGAGAACGAAAGAAAAAATGGAAGAAGGAAGAGGAAAAGAAGAAGAGGAAGAAACAAGTGGGCAACAGTTATATTACTTAAGGGCAAAACTGAAGCCAAATATGAGCAAAAATTATATATTTTTTTTTCACGAGTTGAATTGTTTCTGGAGATTGGTGTCCCGTAGCTCGGTTGGTAGCGCACTCCCCTCACACACTGAGGTCCCTGGTTCGATTCCCGGTAAGGGTTTCCTTCAAGACACCTACTGTCCCTGTTCACCTAGCAGTAAAATAAGTGTTAGTCGACTGGTGTGGGTCGCATCCTGGGGAAAAATTGACCTAATTTGCCCGAAAAGCTCTGCATAACAAGGGGCTTTCTATATAGAATGTCACTGATGTCAGCTAGGCTTGTATACATTGTACACGTACTTGTAGAGGTAGATTATTATTATTATTATTATTATTAATTATTATTATTATTATTATTATTATTATTATTATTATTATTACCATGTCTCACATATGAGAGAGGCAATGCCTTTGAGAACGGCTCAGCCGGAGGAAAGTTGCTGCTTGCTGCCCGTCTTGTGGCACAATAGCTGTCTTCTGACTCTCCACCAAGTTGATCCTGGTGGAGAAAGGTTGAAAATAGTTTAGGTTAACATGAGAGTAAGAGCATTAAGATCATGTGATGAAATGACTGGTCCAACCAGTCACAGGTCCAACCAGTCACAGGTCCAACCAGTCACAGGTCCAAGCAGTCACAGGTCCAAGCAGTCACAGGTCCAAGCAGTCACAGGTCCAAGCAGTCACAGGTCCAAGCAGTCACAGGTCCAAGCAGTCACAGGTCCAAGCAGTCACAGGTCCAACCAGTCACAGGTCCAACCAGTCACAGGTCCAAGCAGTCACAGGTCCAACCAGTCACAGGTCCAACCAGTCACAGGTCCAAGCAGTCACAGGTCCAACCAGTCACAGGTCCAACCAGTCACAGTTCCAACCAGTCACAGGTCCAACCAGTCACAGGTCCAACCAGTCACAGGTCCAACCAGTCACAGGTCCAACCAGTCACAGTTCCAACCAGTCACAGTTCCAACCAGTCACAGGTCCAACCAGTCACAGGTCCAACCAGTTGCAGGTCCAACCAGTCACAGGTCCAACCAGTCACAGGTCCAACCAGTCACAGGTCCAACCAGTCACAGGCCCAAGCAGTCACAGGTCCAAGCAGTCACAGGTCCAAGCAGTCACAGGTCCAAGCAGTCACAGGTCCAAGCAGTCACAGGTCCAACCAGTCACAGGTCCAAGCAGTCACAGGTCCAAGCAGTCACAGGTCCAAGCAGTCACAGGTCCAAGCAGTCACAGGTCCAAGCAGTCACAGGTCCAAGCAGTCACAGGTCCAAGCAGTCACAGGTCCAAGCAGTCACAGGTCCAAGCAGTCACAGGTCCAACCAGTCACAGGTCCAACCAGTCACAGGTTCAAGCAGTCACAGGTCCAAGCAGTCACAGGTCCAACCAGTCACAGTTCCAACCAGTCACAGGTCCAACCAGTCACAGGTCCAAGCAGTCACAGGTCCAAGCAGTCACAGGTCCAACCAGTCACAGTTCCAACCAGTCACAGGTCCAACCAGTCACAGGTCCAACCAGTCACAGGTCCAACCAGTCACAGTTCCAGCCAGTCACAGTTCCAACCAGTCACAGGTCCAACCAGTCACAGGTCCAACCAGTCACAGGTCCAACCAGTCACAGGTCCAACCAGTCACAGGTCCAACCAGTCACAGGTCCAACTTCATCCCGTTCCCTGTTTGTATTTCTCATAACAATAAAAGTCTTTAAACTGAGGTGATGTAGGTAACAGCTCTTAGCTTGTAAATACACCAAGGAACTCTTAACCTAACACTGTAAAACCATTTTGTGAGTAAAAAAAAAAAAGAGAGAGGGAGAAAGAGCCAGGAATTGAGAGCGAAGGTCGAGGGAGGTCGAGGGAGGGAGGTAGGGAGGGAGGGAGGAGGGAGGGAGGGAGGAGGGAGGGAGGGAGGGAGGGAGGGAGGGATAGGGAGGGAGGGAGGGAGGGAGGGAGGGAGGGAGGGAGGGAGGGAGGGAGGGAGGGAGGGAGGGAGGGAGGGAGGAGGAAGTAAGGTGGGCAGTTAAGTGTGAGAGGTGAGGCAGAGGTGGTCATGTGGCCGTAAACTGAAGCTCAGGAATATTAGTATTACATCATGCACAGAGAGAGAGAGAGAGAGAGAGAGAGAGAGAGAGAGAGAGAGAGAGAGAGAAGAATAACTGGTAGGCAGATAAAAATTTAGATTATAGAAGTGTGTGCTCCAGTAGCAGGTGATCCCAGGCTGTACACTAACAGGTGGTAGACTAACAGGTGGTAGACTAACAGGTGGTAGACTAACAGGTGGTAGACTAACAGGTGGTAGACTAACATGTGACAGTGTGTCCTCTAACTCAGCATTATGATGTGTCAGCTGGACGACTCAGGAAAACATTGACTTAACACATTTTGCTGTCATGATCGTACTTTCTAATGTAGAAGAAGACAACTTTAAGTCTTCCTGCCAGAGATTGCAATGTTGCAGAAATGAGTAGGAGGTCCAGGTAGAAGCACTCAAGGGAATGGCTCTAGCTAGAATGAGATGGCATCAGGCAGACCAGTGCCAGGTGCATGGGTCTGAAGGCAAGATATTAAAAACAGTAACAGTAGTCATATAGCAGCCCATCAACATTAAATATTTAGTAATGACATAGTGACCACAACATTAGTGATATGACAACTATCACACATATGCCATCAGACTTCATATCGAATCATTATAAAAGACTTTAATATTATCATTTCAAAGGAATCTAGCATCTGTCAGTTGGGAAAATTCCATCACATAATTTCCAGAGGCTGGTCCAATTCACCCTCAAGTAAAAGCTGATTCATCCATGAGGCTGATTGGTCAGTGTTACGACAGTCCAGATTGTGTACAGTGTCTTCACTTATAAAGTTGTCAAGTTTGTATAAGCAGCCACTATTATTTTATAATGAACGTTTATCATGTTTTATAATATTTCGTTTAAGACCAACAGGAACAAGGAACTAATGTGGCGGTTTTGATTCCTGCGCAATTCACATGGAATATAAGTGTTGTGATATCCTGACATCTAGAGGTTTGCTGATCTGTCTCAAGTAAGATAAGCTACAGCCATTGCAAGTGATGCTGTGTTACAAAACGCCAACACAGTGTTGAGGGGAATTCATTATCAAAATGCTTGTAACAGTTCATGAATTCTTAAAAACTACAGGACAGATAAATTCTCATTGTATGGGAGAACCAGCACATTCTTGATCTGAGGTGTTATTCTGGGTTCAGCCTTATATTAAGTTTTCCTAGCTGCCAGCAAGGCTGATTGTACAAACTCCTTAGTGTTTGTAGAATCAACAAAGTTTCGTGGCAGTATCAAATATTTTCCTAATTTCTTCATTAAGAAACCCTGGCCTGCACACTCGGTAAGCTCTCAGAAGCATAGTGAGAAATATTCTCCTTTTTATTCTTGTCTTTTGGTTGGAATAAGAGTGAATGTATGAACACACATTAGTGGCCTTCCTATATACTGAAAAGTTGAACGTTCTATCAACCTAGTATCAACATAACTAAGAATGAAAGTTTAGATTCCACTTCTTTCTCTACGGTGACTTTACCGGACTATAGCGTGGGTGACATCATGTCTGGCCGAATGATAAAGCCCTGGATACATTTTAACCGAGACTTAACACTCTCGTCCCTTCTATTAAAAATTCACTGTGGAGAAAGAAGTGGAATCTAAATCTAATCTAGCCATGTTTCCTCCTATCCCGGGCGCAGTAGTGGGCGCACCAGTGGACGCACCAGTGGGCGCACCAGTGGACGCACCAGTGGGCGCACCAGTGGGCGCACCAGTGGGTGCACCAGTGGGCGCACCAGTGGACGCACCAGTGGGCGCACCAGTGGGCGCAGTAGGGGGCGCACCAGTGGGCGCACCAGTGGGCGCACCAGTGGACGCACCAGTGGGCGCACCAGTGGGCGCACCAGTGGGCGCACCAGTGGGCGCACCAGTGGACGCACCAGTGGGCGACCAGTGGCGCACCAGTGGGCGCACCAGTGGGCGCACCAGTGGGCGCACCAGTGGACTCACCAGTGGGCGCACCAGTGGGCGCACCAGTGGACGCACCAGTGGGCGCACCAGTGGGCGCACCAGTGGGCGCACCAGTGGGCGCACCAGAGGGCGCACCAGTGGGCGCACCAGTGGGCGCACCAGTGGACGCACCAGTGGGCGCACCAGTGGGCGCACCAGTGGGCGCACCAGTGGGCGCACAAAGTGGGCGCACCAGTGGACGCACCAGTAGGCGCACCAGTGGGCGCACCAGTGGGCGCACCAGTGGACGCACCAGTGGGCGCACCAGTGGGCGCACCAGTGGGCGCACCTGTGGGCGCACCAGTGGGCGCACCAGTGGGCGCACCAGTGGACGCACCAGTGGGCCTCAAGTATGATTTCAACCTATTTCATTCTCCTCCTGCATGTTCTGACTCCACAACCTCCTCTTATTTCTCCATAATGCATTGATATGAAAATCGCTTGTGAGGTGAGAACATATAGGAAGAGAATGAAATAGCTTGAAATCATGCTTGAGACCTACTAGTGTGTCCGTGCTAGGAAGAAACATGGCTTGTGAACCAGGCTACCTAGCTTTTGAGGCATCTGTGGCCGAGTGTTCTAGAGCGTCATTTGGAGAACCTTGTCAGACTTCCCTGACGTGATTTCGAATCCTGCTGACTGCGATCTTTTTCTGTATACACCTTTGATTGCTTCTGTGTGGTATATATATATATATATATATATATATATATATATATATATATATATATATATATATATATATATATATATATATATATATATATATATATATATATATATATATATATATATATATATATATATATGTACTCACCTAATTGTACTCACCTAATTGTGGTTGCAGGGGTCGAGACTCAGCTCCTGGCCCCGCCTCTTCGCTGTCTGCTACTGGGTCCCTGCTCTCCCTGCTCCATGAGCTTTATCATACCTTGTCTTAAAACTATGTATGGTTCCTGCCTCCACTATATCTTTCTCTAGTCCATTCCACTTCCTGACTACTCTGTGGCTGAAGAAATGTTTCCTGACATCCCTTTGACTCATCTGAGTCTTCAGCTTCCAGTTGTGTCCCCTTGTTTCTGTGTTCCCCCTCTGAAACAACCTGTCACTATCTACCTTGTCAATTCCCGCAGTATTTTGTATGTCGTTATCATGTCTCCTCTGACCCTTCTTTCCTCCAGTGTTGTTAGTCCTATTTCCCTCAATCTTTCTTCATAAGACAGACCCCTGAGTTGTGGAACTAACCTTGTCGCAAACCTTTGCACTTTCTCTAGTTTCCTTACGTGCTTGACCAGGTGTGGGTTCCAGACTGGTGCTGCATATTCTAGTATGGGCCTGACGTACACGGTATACAGTGTCTTGAACGATTCCTTGTTAAGGTAACGGAACGCTAATCTAAGGTTTGCCAGACGCCCATATGCTGCCGCAGTTATCTGGTTGATGTGTGTGTGTGTGTACTCACCTAATTGTGGTTGCAGGGGTCGAGACTCAGCTCCTGACTCCTCCTTTTCACTGATCGCTACTGGGTCCGCTCTCTCTCTGCTCCATGAGCTTTATCATACCTCGTCTTAAAGCTATGTATGGTTCCTGCCTCCACTACATCACTTGCTAGACTATTCCACTTCCTGACTACTCTATGGCTGAAGAAATACTTCCTAACATCCCTTAGACTCATCTGAGTCTTCAACTTCCAATTGTGACCCCTTGTTTCTGTGTCCCCTCTCTGGAACATCCTGTCTCTATCCACCTTTTCTATTCCACGCAGTATTTTGTATGTCGTTATCATGTCTCCCCTAACCCTCCTGTCCTCCAGTGTTGTCAGGCCGATTTCCCTTAACCTTTCTTCGTAGGATATTGCCCTTAGCTCTGGAACTAACCTTGTCGCAAACCTTTGCACTTTCTCTAATTTCTTGACGTGCTTGACCAGGTGTGGGTTCCAAACTGGTGCTGCATATTCTAGTATGGGCCTGACGTACACAGTGTACAGTGTCTTGAACGATTCCTTGCTAAGGTATCGGAACGCTATTCTCAGGTTTGCCAGGCGACCATATGCTGCAGCAGTTATCTGGTTGATGTGTGCTCGGTGTCATACTCAACCCAAGATCTTTCTCCTTGAGCGAGGTTTGCAGTCTTTGGCCACCTAGCCTATACTCTGTCTGCAGTCTTCTTTGCCCGTCCCCGATCTTCATGAAATTGCATTTGGCGTTGTTAAATTCGAGAAGCCAGTTGCTGGACCAGGTGTCCAGCTCGTCCAGGTCTCTTTGAAGTCCTGCCTGATCCTCATCTGATTTAATTCTCCTCATTAACATCACATCATCTGCGAACAGGGACACTTTCTGAGTCTATCCCTTCCGTCATGTCATTCACATATATCAAGAATCACAGGCGCCCACTGTGATACCTCAGCACGTACCATGACCCGTTGTTGCCTCCCTGTCAGGTATTCTCTGATCCATTGCAGTGCCCTTCCTGTTATACGTGCCTGATCCTCAAGCTTCTGCACTAATTTCGTGTGAGGAACTGTGTCGAAGGCCTTCTTGCAGTCCAAGAAAATGCAATCAACCCACCCCTCTCTCTCGTGTCTTACTTCTGTTACTTTGTCATAGAACTCCAGAAGGTTTGTGACACAGGATTTGCCTGTGTGTGTGTGTGTGTACTCACCTATTTCTGGTTGGAAGGGTCGATACTCAGCTCCTGGCCCCGCCTTTTCACTGATCGTTACTAAAGTGTGTGTGTGTATGGTATAGAACACTTTTTGTTAGTGTTAATAAAAAACATTTGCTGACAGTAGGACACTGACTGCATGTCTACCATCAACTAGAGTTATCTTCAGCAGGATGAACAAGTGAGAAGCACAGCAGGATGAACAACTGAGAAGCACAGCAGGATGAACAAGAGAGAAGCATAGCAGGATGAACAAGAGAGAAGCACAGCAGGATGAACAAGTGAGAAGCACAGCAGGATGAACAAGTGAGAAGCACAGCAGGATGAACAAGTGAGAGGCACAGCAGGATGAACAAGAGAGAAGCACAGCAGGATGAACAAGTGAGAAGCACAGCAGGATGAACAAGGGAGAAACACAGCAGGATGAACAAGTGAGAAGCACAGCAGGATGAACAAGTGAGAAGCACAGCAGGATGAACAAGAGAGAAGCACAGCAGGATGAACAAGTGAGAAGCACAGCAGGATGAACAAGAGAGAAGCACAGCAGGATGAACAAGTGAGAGGCACAGCAGGATGAACAAGTGAGAAGCACAGCAGGATGAACAAGTGAGAAGCACAGCAGGATGAACAAGTGAGAGGCACAGCAGGATGAACAAGTGAGAGGCACAGCAGGATGAACAAGTGAGAAGCACAGCAGGATGAACAAGTGAGAAGCACAGCAGGATGAACAAGTGATAAGCACAGCAGGATGAACAAGAGAGAAGCACAGCAGGATGAACAAGTGAGAGGCACAGCAGGATGAACAAGTGAGAAGCACAGCAGTATGAACAAGTGAGAAGCACAGCAGGATGAACAAGTGAGAGGCACAGCAGGATGAACAAGTGAGAGGCACAGCAGGATGAACAAGTGAGAAGCACAGCAGGATGAACAAGTGAGAAGCACAGCAGGATGAACAAGTGAGAAGCACAGCAGGATGAACAAGTGAGAAGCACAGCAGGTTATGAAGTGTAGTAGGTCAGGTGATGGTAAAATTCAGCTTATGGCACATAGAGAGTCTAAGGAGCACCTGTGTAGCCCTCCTGGTTGTACCTTTCCTGCCTCCAAAACTGCTTTTATCTTCCTCTCCATCTCTATGGGAAGGTCGAGGAGCTTTTCTCAACACACTAAATACATCAAGTGTACGGAGTCCAGCCAACAATATTTATCTGTGTCCATGAAGAGCCTAACGTCTGTGTTAGAGCTGCCACGTAAATAATCAAGTGTCATGGCAATAATTTCATTACTAAATGAAGAATATGAAGTCGCTAACTTGTTTTTGTTTGACTGCGTATATTTTTTTTAGTGTAAATTTGGCACATGCATCTGGTCTCCATTGTCCTTTTGATAAGTTAAAGTTTGTTATGGATTCAATCAGTGCTGACTCGATTATTTTCATTTTGAGGTGCTAATTGCTTTTGTACGTCACTTTTGTTTCTAGTTTACAACGTAGTAGTGTTTGTATAGTAGTGGTTTATCATGGGCTGGAATAAATCTGACCTTTCTTGTACATACCTCACTCACCTCTTGTGTTCCACTCTATTTTTCCAGACTATGACCTCTCTGACCTAAGCATACAGTCACAGTTGTTGCAAGGATTTTGCAAATCCTGGTGCTGCAAGCGTTTCTGCTTTTTATGTTTGGCGAAGCTGTTTCCTAGTTTATTGACGTAGACAAATTGTTTCTGTGCCTTAAAAACATCGGGTCAGATGATTTTATTTTTGATTGGGTTAGTGTAGAGATTTTAGTAAGCTTCACTCCATCAGTTTACATTCCAAAACTTAGTGTTGATTCTCACTTGTTTCTTTCTCCAGCAGAGTTTACCCTGGGTACAGCTACTCAGGGCTCTTAAGAACATGCCTATTACAACCCTTTTTAATGCTGTGAGAGACTTAGTGACTGAGGTGAGGTGTCCTGCATACTGCTAGTTCCAGTAGTTGAGTGTTCTTCATGACTAGTACATCTAGGAAGTGAAGTTTGATCATTAACTTTTCTTTTAACTCTGAATTTTAGGGATGGCACTAGTTGGTTGAGTTGTGTGAGGGAAGTATCCAAGTTTTCCCTGTTGTCGTCCCAGCTCCTGAAAATGTCTGACATCCTTTATCAATTTTTGATATAGCACTCGACAACTTTTTTTCCTTTCTACTCTTTACAACTGTCTACCCTTCCTGTACACCACAGACACTTCTCTCACTTCAACACACTAGTAAGAAGGACACAAATTGGGGTCGCAAAAGAAGTTATTGATTTATCATCAAATGAGTTTTATTTATCCCATACACACACTGAGAAGGTATGCTTGCCCTCTCAGACCCTCAATGGGTATTTGAAAAGGCACTCCTGCCAAGTTTCTCTTTTTAAATTTAGTAATGTATACAGCAGAAAGGGTTACTAGCCCCTTGCTCCCGGCATTTTGGTCGCCTCTTACGATACGCATGGCTTACGGAGGAAGAATTTTTCCACTTCCCTATATATATATATATATATATATATATATATATATATATATATATATATATATATATATATATATATATATATGGCATTTCTGGGTGCAGATGTAATGTAGTTAACAGGATTCACGGTGGTGGTATATTGGAAGTAGACGTAAAAGAGATGGAATCTAAGGTGGACACGACTCTTATTTCCACAAAGAAAAAATAACAGCAGTTTAGTAGATCACTGGATAGTCGCAGAGAATGGTCACCAAGTTGTATGTAGTGATGCACAGATAATTGACAACTGGAGCAATTCAGCTCTTGTTTTAAGTTGCCTACATACCGAAGGTAGTCATGTATTGTCCACTTTCTCTTGTGATGTCTGAGGCACCTGGATATGGTATCCAAAGATTGGTGTCACTGCCTTGCCTCTGGTGTGCGATGAAACAAGCTGAATCACAAGGCTAAAAAACAAAAAGAACACAAAAGTTAAAAACCTGACAAGTAGTCACTCAAACACTAAGCAGACGTTTTTTTTTTTAAAAAAAAGGTGAGAACTAAGAAAAAGTACGTTAAAAAACATCAGTCAAGTCAAGTTCGGTTAACATTACAATATAAAGGTCCGACACCAAGAATAATATAAAACATACGAATGGAACCCCGTACTGAGAGAAGTGATGGAAGCATAAAGTCAGGTGACTAGAAACTCACTTCAAGGATCCCTCGTCAACTCCCACCGGGTGGAAAAAGGTAAGGGGGGGAAGGGAAAGGTAGCGTTGCCCGCCCTTTAAGGGACATGTTCAACGAGGGGAGGTTAAGGGAAATCGACCTGACGACACTGGAGGACAGGAGGGACAGGAAAGACATGATAACAACATATTGAATACAGAGAGGAATCGACAAGGTGGACAGGGACAGGTTGTTCCAGAGATGGGACACAGCAACAAGGGGACACAGTTGCAAGTTGAAGACTCAGATGAATCACAAAATGTTTGGAAGTATTTCTTCAGTCACAGAGTTGTCAGGAAGTGGAAAAGTCTGGAAAGTGATGTAGAGGAGGCGGGTATCATATATAGCTTTAAGAAGAGGTATGATAAAGCTCATGGAGCAGGGAGTGACCTAGCAGCGACCAATGAAGAGGCGGGGCCAGGAGCTGTGAATCGACCCTGCAACCACGATTAGGTGAGCACACACAATCAACACACACACACACACACACACACACACACACACACACACACACACACACACACACACACATATATATATATATATATATATATATATATATATATATATATATATATATATATATATATATATATATATATATATATATATATATATATATATATATATATGTCGTGCCGATTAGGTAAAACTTGCGATTTTGGCTTAAATAGCAACGCTCACCTTGCCATATAAGACAAGTGAAAATTTGTGTATGCAATAATTTCGCCAAAATCATTCTGAACATAACGAAAAAATATATTTCATTGTGTTTGTTTATTATTAAATTAATGTTAACGTATCTAAAATATATTTAGTTGGGTTAGGCTAAATTAAATTGCGCTTGTTGTAAAAAGGTTAGGTAGGTTTTCAAAGTTTCTCTTGGTACAAAATTATAAATTCTTACATTAACATAAATGAAAAAAATATATCTTTAAACGTATAAGAGAAAATTTTAGAAAGGACTTAATTTTAGAGGAGGTCTTGCTAATTGACCAGTTTTACCTAATCGGCACGATATATATATATATATATATATACTATATAGATGACAGTAGTAGGTTGGTAGACAGCAACCACCCAGGGAGGTACTACCGTCCTGCCAGGTGAGTGTAAAACGAAAGCCTGTATTTGTTTTACATGATGGTAGGATTGCTGGTGTCTTTTTTCTGTCTCATAAACATGCCAGATTTCAGGTACGTCTTGCTACTTCTACTTACACTTAGGTCACACTAAATATACATGTACACGTTTATGTATACACACTCATCTGAGTTTTATTTTATTTTATCTTAATAGTTCTTGTTCTTATTGCTTTTCCTTTCATATCCATGGGGAAGTGGAATAAGAATCTTTCCTCCGTAAGCCATGCGTTGTAAAAGTCAACTAAAATGCCGGGAACAATGGGCTAGTAACCCCTTTTTCCGTGGATGTTGTGCGAATGATAAGAAAGAGATGATTGTAGATGTTATGAATGAAAAGAAGCTGGATGTCCTGCCTTTAATTGAGACAAAGCTGAAGGGGGTAGGAGAGTTTCAGTGGGGAGAAATAAATGGGATTAGGTCAGGGGTTTCAAATAGAGTTAGAGCTAAAGAAGGAGTGGCAATAATGTTGAATAATCAATTATGGCAGGTAAAGAGGGAATATAAATAAATAAATTCAAAGATTATGTGGAGTAAAATAAAGGTTGGATGTAAAACGTGGGTTATAGTAAGTGTTTATGCACCTGGAGAAGAGAGAAGTGTAGAGGAGAGAGAGAGATTTTGGGAAATGTTGAGTGAGTGTGTGGGGAGTTTTGAACCAAGTGAGAGAGTAATTGTGATTGGGGATCTTAATGCTAAAGTGGGTAAAAATGTTGTGGAAGGAGTAGTAGGTAAATTTGGGGTGCCAGGGGTAAATGTAAATGGGGAACCGTTAATTGAGCTATGTGTAGAAAGAAGTTTGGTAATAAGTAATACATATTTTATGAAAAAGAGGATAAATAAGTATATAAGGTATGATATAGCACGTAATGAAAGTAGTTTGTTAGATTATGTATTGGTGGATAAAATGTTGATGGGTAGGCTTCAGGATGTACATGTTTATAGAGGGGCAACGGATATATCGGATCATTATTTAGTTGTAGCTACAGTTAGAGTAAAAGGTAGATGGGACAAAAAGAAAATTGCAACAGCAAGCAAGTGAGAGGTAAAAGTGTATAAACTAAGGGAGGAGGAAGTTAGGGTGAGATATAAGCAACTATTGGCAGAAAGGTGGGCTAGTGCAAGTATGAGTAGTGGGGGGTTGAAGAGAGTTGGGATAGTTTTAAAATGCAGTATTAGAATGTGGGGCAGAAGTTTGTGGCTATAGGAGGGTGGGTGCAGGAGGAAAGAGGAGTGAGTGGTGGAATGAAGAAGTAAAGGGTGTGATAAAAGAGAAAAAGGTAGCTTATGAGAGGTTTTTACAAAACAGAAGTGTTAATAGAAGAGCAGAGTATATGGAGAGTAAAAGAAAGGTGAAGAGAGTGATGAGAGAGTGCAAAAGAAGAGCAGATGAAAGAATGGGAGAGGCTCTGTCAACAAATTTTGCTGAAAACAAGAAAAATTTTTGGAGTGAGATAAACAAGGTAAGAAAGCCTAGGGAACGAATGGATTTGTCAGTTAAAAACAGAGTAGGGGAGTTAGTAGATGATGAGGAGCTGGAGGTATTGGGTAGATGGCAGGAATATTTTGAGGAACTTTTAAATGTCGATGAAAAAAGTGAGGCGGTAATTTCATGTACTGGCCAGGGAGGTACAACATCGTTTAGGAGTGAAGAAGAGCAGGATGTGAGTGTGGGGGAGGTGCGTGAGGCATTACGTAGAATGAAAAGGGGTAAAGCAGCTGGAACTGACGGGATCATGACAGATATGTTAAAAGCAGGGGGGGATATAGTGCTGGAGTGGTTGGTATTTTTGTTTAACAAATGTATGAAAGAGGGGAAGGTACCTAGGGATTGGCAGAGGGCATGTATAGTTCCTTTATATAAAGGAGGGGGATAAAGAGAGTGTAAAAATTATAGGGGAATAAGTTTACTGAGTATACCAGGTAAAGTGTATGGCAGGGTTATTATTGAAAGAATTAGAGGTAAGACAGAGAGTAGGATTGCAGATGAGCAAGGAGGCTTTAGAGTGGGTAGGGGATGTGTAGATCAAGTGTTTACATTGAAGCATATATGTGAACAGTATTTAAAGGAAGGGAAGTTTTCATTGCATTTATGGATTTAGAAAAGGCATATGATAGAGTGGATAGGAGAGCAATGTGGCAAATGTTGCAAGTGTATGGAATAGGCAGTAAGTTACTGAATACTGTAAAGAGCTTTTATGAGGATAGTGAGGCTCAGGTTAGGGTGTGTAGGAGAGAGGGAGATTACTTCACAGTAAAAGTAGGTCTTAGACAGGGATGTGTAATGTCACCATGGTTGTTTAATATATTTATAGATGGGGTTGTAAAAGAAGTAAATGCCTCTGGCAAGACAGTGATGGAGTGAATGATGATGAACGTTTTTCTTTTTCGGGCCAACCTGCCTTGGTGGGTGACGGCCGATGTGTTAATATATATATATATATATATATATATATATATATATATATATATATATATATATATATATATATATATATATATATATATATTTCCAAAGTAACTATATATATATATATATATATATATATATATATATATATATATATATATGTTACTTTGGATAAAAATAACCTAACCTAACCATTAATAACTTGATTTAAGTTTCGCCAAGGTTGTAACGTTCTGATATTGACTTTTTTTAGAGTAAGATGAGGACCAGTTTGATGGGTTGGTTGCTCCTCCTTAAGTGCTGGCACACGGGCAAGAGTACAGTGCCAGGCCAGGGAAGCCAGAGATTGATATATTGTTGTTCTGACCCGCTAGTGTCTTCTAGCTCTCTGTCTGTCTGTCTGTCTGTCTGTCTGTCTGTCTGTCTGTCTTTCTGTCTGTCTCTCTCTCTCTCTCTCTCTCTCTCTCTCTCTCTCTATCTCTTTCTCTCTCTATTTTCTCTCTCTCTCTCTCTCTTCCACAGTTTCATACCCTGAACGGTATATCTCTCAATTTACTTTAGTCTCTACCTAAGGGATTAATGATCCCTGACTGATGATGTGCAGGTAAGGTGAAGTCTTAATGACCCTGGTCTTGCAACACATGCTTTAAATATAAGATCCAACACCATGCTATATGACACTAAGATAGAAAACAAATTTACTGTCCATCACTATTTTTAGTTAGTATTTACAAACACAATAGACAATATCACCGCAATGTCACTTTCTGAGGGAACGATAAAATGTACACTCCTGTACAATGGTGGAGCAGGTGACCTGGTGTAGACTGGTAGAACAAGTGACCTTGTGTGTGTGTGAGAGAGAGAGAGAGAGAGAGAGAGAGAGAGAGAGAGAGAGAGAGAGAAGAGAGAGAGAGATAGAGAGAGAGAAAATCTGCTTAGAAAAGCTGACGATTCTAACAATGTTTAGTTTAGTCTTGTTCTAAGCTATTCCAAACAAAGTCACATCCAAACAACTGCAGTCACACCCAAACAACTGTATCACATTCAAACAACTGTATCACGCACAAACAATTGTAGTCACACCCAAACAACTGTAGTCACACCCAAACAACTGCAGTCACACCCAAACAACTGTAGTCACACCCAAACAACAGTAGTCACACCCAAACAACTGCAGTCACACCCAAACAACTGTAGTCACACCCAAACAACTGCAGTCACACCCAAACAACTGTATCACACCCAAACAACTGTAGTCACACCCAAACAACTGCAGTCACACCCAAACAACTGCAGTCACACCCAAAAAACTGCAGTCACACCCAAACAACTGTATCACACCCAAACAACTGTAGTCACACCCAAACAACTGCAGTCACACCCAAACAACTGTATCACACCCAAACAACTGTAGTCACACCCAAACAACTGTAGTCACACCCAAACAACTGTATCACACCCAAACAACTGTAGTCACACCCAAACAACTGTAGTCACACCAAAACAACTGTATCACACCCAAACAACTGTAGTCACACCCAAACAACTGTATCACACCCAAACAACTGTAGTCACACCCAAACAACTGTATCACATTCAAACAACTGTAGTCACACCCAAACAACTGTATCACACCCAAACAACTGCAGTCACACCCAAACAACTGCCGCCACACCCAAACAACTGCAGTCACACCCAAACAACTGCAGTCACACCCAAACAACTGTAGTCACACCCAAACAACTGTAGTCTCACCCAAACAACTGTAGTCACACCCAAACAACTGTAGTCACACCCAAACAACTGTAGTCACACCCAAACAACTGTAGTCACACCCAAACAACTGTAGTCTCACCCAAACAACTGTAGTCACACCCAAACAACTGTATCACATTCAAACAACTGTAGTCACACCCAAACAACTGCAGTCACACCCAAACAACTGCAGTCACACCAAAACAACTGCAGTCACACCCAAACAACTGTAGTCTCACCCAAACAACTGCAGTCACACCCAAACAACTGTAGTCACATCCAAACAACTGTAGTCTCACCCAAACAACTGTAGTCACACCCAAACAACTGCAGTCACACCCAAACAACTGTAGTCACACCCAAACAACTGTAGTCACACCCAAACAACTGTATCACGCACAAACAATTGTAGTCGCACCCAAACAACTGCAGTCACACCCAAATAACTGTGGTCACACCCAAACAACTGTAGTCACACCCAAACAACTGTATCACGCACAAACAATTGTAGTCACACCCAAACAACTGCAGTCACACCCAAACAACTGTAGTCACACCCAAACAACTGTAGTC
The DNA here is from genome assembly GCA_009830355.1 of Cherax destructor. Lineage (NCBI taxonomy): Eukaryota > Metazoa > Arthropoda > Malacostraca > Decapoda > Parastacidae > Cherax > Cherax destructor. The sequence continues at coordinate 38,321 of WNWK01011436.1, forward strand.
ACACCCAAACAACTGTATCACGCACAAACAATTGTAGTCACACCCAAACAACTGTAGTCTCACCCAAACAACTGTAGTCTCACCCAAACAACTGTAGTCTCACCCAAACAACTGTAGTCACACCCAAACAACTGCAGTCACACCCAGACTGCAGTCACAAACAAACAACTGTAGTCACACCCAAACAACTGTAGTCACACCCAAACAACTCCAGTGACACCCAAACAACTGTACTCACATCCAAACATCTCCAATCACAAGCAAATAATTGTAGACAAACCAAACATGCTTTGGCCAAGTTTAAGATTGAGACACTTATTCATCATATGGGAATCTTTATTAAGATTCCCATATGTAGAGGCTTCATCAGTACAATACAAAGCAGAGAGGGGTAAGGAGAGGAGGAGTTTGGGGTAATCAGTCCCTCAGCTTGGAGTTGATGTGTTCAGTCCATCACTCTTGTAGGAAGTACAGCACATGACCGGAGAAGTGACTTATATACTGTAGTCAGGTGAGTGGAAGCAGGAGGAGGCGGGGTCATAGTGGTACCATCCACTAGTGTAAGTAGGTCTTCGTCCAAAGATTGGACAAGTGTTGAAGAATTCCTTGTATCAAGATCCCATGATGTTGCAGTGTCTGACACATGTCGGTTTTCAAAACCATTTATCACATCTGTGAGACACAGCACCATCATGGGATCTTGATACAAGGAATTCTTCAATAATTGTCCAACCTTTGGACGAAGACCTACTTACACTAGTGGATGGTACCACTGTGACCCCGCCTCCTCCTGCTTCCACTCACCTTACTACAGTATATAAGTCACTTCTCCGGTCATATGCTGTACTTCCTACAAGAGTGATGGACTGAACACATCAACTCCAAGCTGAGGGACTGATTACCACAAACTCCTCCTCTCCTTACCCTTCTCTCTTTTGCACTGGACTGATGAAGCCACTGTGTGGCGAGACGTTTCCTTAAGAAAGATTCGCAAATGTTGCTTAAGTGTCTCAGTCTTCAATTTGTCAGTTTTCAAAATAATTTATCACAAGCTTAGGCCAGTCTTCGATCACTAAGGAAGAGTTGTTAGTATCACACTAAGGAAGAGTTGTTAGTGTCATACTAAGGAAGAGTTGTTAGTATCACACTAAGGAAGAGTTGTTAGTGTCACAATAAGGAAGAGTTGTTAGTATCACACTAAGGAAGAGTTGTTAGTGTCATACTAAGGAAGAGTTGTTAGTATCACACTAAGGAAGAGTTGTTAGTGTCACAATAAAGAAGAGTTGTTAGTATCACACTAAGGAAGAGTTGTTAGTGTCATACTAAGGAAGAGTTGTTAGTATCACACTAAGGAAGAGTTGTTAGTATCACACTAAGGAAGAGTTGTTAGTGTCACACTAAGGAAGAGTTGTTAGTATCACACTAAGGAAGAATTGTTAGTGTCACACTAAGGAAGAGTTGTTAGTGTCACACTAAGGAAGAGTTGTTAGTATCACACTAAGGAAGAGTTGTTAGTATCACACTAAGGAAGAGTTGTTAGTATCACACTAAGGAAGAGTTGTTAATATCACACTAAGGAAGAGTTGTTAGTGTCACACTAAGGAAGAGTTGTTAGTATCACACTGAGGAAGAGTTGTTAGTATCACACTAAGGAAGAGTTGTTAGTGTCACACTAAGGAAGAGTCGTTAGTATCACACTAAGGAAGAGTTGTTAGTATCACACTAAGGAAGAGTTGTTAGTGTCACACTAAGGAAGAGTTGTTAGTATCACACTAAGGAAGAGTTCTTAGTGTCACACTAAGGAAGAGTTGTTAGTGTCACACTAAGGAAGAGTTGTTAGTATCACACTAAGGAAGAGTTGTTAGTGTCACACTAAGGAAGAGTTGTTAGTATCACACTAAGGAAGAGTTGTTAGTGTCACACTAAGGAAGAGTTTTTAGTATCACACTAAGGAAGAGTTGTTAGTGTCACACTAATGAAGAGTTGTTAGTATCACACTAAGGAAGAGTTGTTAGTATCACACTAAGGAAGAGTTGTTAGTATCACACTAAGGAAGAGTTGTTAGTATCACACTAAGGAAGAGTTGTTAGTATCACACTAAGGAAGAGTTGTTAGAGTCACACTAAGGAAGAGTTGTTAGTATCACACTAAGGAAGAGTTGTTAGTATCACACTAAGGAAGAGTTGTTAGTATTACACTAAGGAAGAGTTGTTAGTATCACACTAAGGAAGAGTTGTTAGTATCACACTAAGGAAGAGTTGTTAGTATCACACTAAGGAAGAGTTGTTAGTATCACACTAAGGAAGAGTTGTTAGTATCACACTAAGGAAGAGTTGTTAGTGTCACACTAAGGAAGGGTTTTTAGTATCACACTAAGGAAGGGTTGTTATTGTCACACTAAAGGTTGTTAGCATCACACTAAGGAAGAGTTGTTAGTGTCACACTAAGGAAGAGTTGTTAGTATCACACTAAGGAAGAGTTGTTAGTGTCACACTAAGGAAGAGTTGTTAGTATTACACTAAGGAAGAGTTGTTAGTGTCACACTAAGGAAGAGTTGTTAGTATCACACTAAGGAAGAGTTGTTAGTATCACTAGAAGAGTTGTATTCACTAAGGAAGGGTTGTTAGTATCACACTAAGGAAGAGTTGTTAGTATCACACTAAGGAAGAGTTGTTAGTATCACACTAAGGAAGAGTTGTTAGTATCACACTAAGGAAGAGTTGTTAGTATCACACTAAGGAAGAGTTGTTAGTATTACACTAAGGAAGAGTTGTTAGTATCACACTAAGGAAGAGTTGTTAGTGTCACACTAAGGAAGAGTTGTTAGTATCACACTAAGGAAGAGTTGTTAGTATCACACTAAGGAAGAGTTGTTAGTGTCACACTAAGGGAGAGTTGTTAGTGTCACACTAAGGAAGAGTTGTTAGTATCACACTAAGGAAGAGTTGTTAGTGTCACACTAAGGAAGAGTTGTTAGTATTACACTAATGAAGAGTTGTTAGTGTCACACTAAGGAAGAGTTGTTAGTGTCACACTAAGGAAGAGTTGTTAGTATTACACTAAGGAAGAGTTGTTAGTATTACACTAAGGAAGAGTTGTTAGTATCACACTAAGGAAGAGTTGTTAGTATTACACTAAGGAAGAGTTGTTAGAATCACACTAAGGAAGAGTTGTTAGTATACACTAAGGAAGAGTTGTTAGTATTACACTAAGGAAGAGTTGTTAGTATACACTAAGAAGAGTTGTTAGTGTACACTAAGGAAGAGTTGTTAGTATTACACTAAGGAAGAGTTGTTAGTATCACACTAAGGAAGAGTTGTTAGTATTACACTAAGGAAGAGTTGTTAGTATCACACTAAGGAAGAGTTGTTAGTATCACACTAAGGAAGAGTTGTTAGTATTACACTAAGGAAGAGTTGTTAGTATCACACTAAGGAAGAGTTGTTAGTATCACACTAAGGAAGAGTTGTTAGTATCACACTAAGGAAGGTTGTTAGTGTCACACTAAGGAAGGGTTGTTAGTATCACACTAAGGAAGAGTTGTTAGTATTACACTAAGGAAGAGTTGTTAGTATTACACTAAGGAAGAGTTGTTAGTATCACACTAAGGAAGAGTTGTTAGTATTACACTAAGGAAGAGTTGTTAGTATCACACTAAGGAAGAGTTGTTAGTATTATACTAAGGAAGAGTTGTTAGTGTCACACTAAGGAAGAGTTGTTAGTATTACACTAAGGAAGAGTTGTTAGTATCACACTAAGGAAGAGTTGTTAGTATTACACTAAGGAAGAGTTGTTAGTATCACACTAAGGAAGAGTTGTTAGTATTACACTAAGGAAGAGTTGTTAGTATCACACTAAGGAAGAGTTGTTAGTATACACTAAGGAAGAGTTGTTAGTATCACACTAAGGAAGAGTTGTTAGTATACACTAAGGAAGAGTTGTTAGTATCACACTAAGGAAGAGTTGTTAGTATCACACTAAGGAAGAGTTGTTAGTATCACACTAAGGAAGAGTTGTTAGTATCACACTAAGGAAGAGTTGTTAGTATCACACTAAGGAAGAGTTGTTAGTATCACACTAAGGAAGAGTTGTTAGTATCACACTAAGGAAGAGTTGTTAGTGTCACACTAAGGAAGGGTTGTTAGTATCACACTAAGGAAGGGTTGTTAGTGTCACACTAAAGGTTGTTAGCATCACACTAAGGGAGGGTTAGCATCACACTAAGGGACGGAGAGCTGATAGCACTACACTAGGGGGAGGAGTTTCAGTGACACTAAGGGAAGATATATTAACATTAGGGGAAGGAGTAGTAGTGTTATTAGCGACAGGAAGTGTGACACTAGGGGAATAAGCAGTGACATTAGAAGATTTAGTGAACAATGAAAGTAGGGGTCGTCACACTAGGGAAAGGAGAGGGTAGTGACACTAGTGGAAGGAAGGGTAGTGACACTACGGGAAGGATGGGTAGTGTCACTAGGGGAAGGAAGGGTAGTGACACTAGGGGAAGGAAGGGTAGTTACACTAGGGCAAGGAAGGATAGTGACACTAGGTGAATGATGGGTAGTGACACTAGGGCAAGGAAGGGTAGTGACACTAGGGGAAGGAAGGGTAGTGACACTAGGGCAAGGAAGGGTAGTGACACTAGGGGAAGGAAGGGTAGTGACACTAGGGCAAGGATGGGTAGTGACACTAGGGGAAAGAAGGGTAGTGACACTAGGGGAAGGAAGGGTAGTGACACTAGGGGAAGGAAGGGTAGTGACACTATGGGAAGGAAGGGTAGTGACACTAGGGGAAGGATGGGTAGTGACACTAGGGGAATGAAGGGTAGTGACACTAGGGGAAGGAAGGGTAGTGACACTAGGTGAAGGATGGGTAGTGACACTAGGGGAAAGAAGGGTAGTGACACTAGAGGAAGGAAGGGTAGTGACACTAGGGGAAGGAAGGGTAGTGACACTAAAGGAAGGAAGGGTAGTGACACTAGAGAAAGGATGGGTAGTGACACTAGGGGAAGGAAGGGTAGTGACACTAGGGGAAGGAAGGGTAGTGACACTAGGGGAAGGAAGGGTAGTGACACTAGGGGAAGGAAGGGTAGTGACACTAGGGGAAGGAAGGGTAGTGACACTAGGGGAAGGATGGGTAGTGACACTAGGGGAAGGTGGTATTCTCTACTGCTGACACTTGTGTGGAATATCAAATCTAGAGGACTCTCTGTAGCCTCACTTTTAAGTGGTAAGATCGTAAAGTGAGAGAGAGAGGAGAGAGAGAGAGAGAGAGAGAGAGAGAGAGAGAGAGAGAGAGTACATAGGATAAACAGATAGCGGAGGACTAAATAGGCTATCTGCTGAAGAGAATATCTAGTGTTATCTATATTAAGGACTACTGTGTATTATCTAAATGTAAAGCAAAAGGCTCTTTATCCGCTCTTCATTCCCCCCAGCCATTGCTGGCAGGATATTGGTGGATAGATATACCATAACGTATTGCAAAGATAGGTATGGAATTTACGGGGGATGGAAGACATAGGCCGCCATCTACATGTACTTTTTATTACTGTTCCTGCCGTAGTTACTGTGTTACGTCACTGCTACTTATAGAGCCGTGTATATCATTGGTTCTACCTGGAGTTACCACTTGTTCCATTTGTGGCTACTGTGGTGCAGTTGGACCACTGCTGTGACTACCACTGGAAATAAGCCCCTTTGATTTTTTCCTGGATTATCCTGGGTAATTTATACTATGATAATTGTACTTATGTGCGCCTGTACCTAAATAACTTACTTACCACAATCACTACTGCTGACTTGAGTAGCTTGTAGTCAAGTGTTCGTCCCGTAGTAGGTACTGTTTGCACTTTGCCTCAGCATAGTATCTAGCTGAACCCAACGTTTATAAAGTGTTTGTTCAGCTCGTTCTTGAACGATTGAACTGTCTTCGTGTTTTCAGTCAGCTTCAGTGGATATTTTGTTCCATTAGCAAAAAAAAAATATATGCATTCATGTTGCATCTCTTGCCTCGAAGTTTCATTCCATTATATGGAATTTTTGACTGTGCACTTGAAATAGCACTTCGTGTTCGTATAAAAAAATCTTTCAATATCTTAAAGGTTTAAATCGATATCTCCTCGTAATCTCCGTTTCCTAATAGACAAATGGTTGAGTGCTTTGAGTCTTTCTTCATATTGGTTGTTTCCGAGTGATGGTTGAAGCTGTTTCCTTCACTGTGCCCTCCTAGTTTATCGTCTCTTATTTAACTTGGAGATCAAAACCAAACGGCATATTCAAGATGAAGTCCAATAAGTACATTATGGAAAGTCAATATAATGTCTGGTCTCTTGGGGTTCGAAATTTCTAGCTAACTTTGCTGCTATCAGATAGGCATTGTTTGGCACTCTGGAGGTCGTTGCTTATTATTACTCCAGAGAGTGAGAGAGAGAGAGAGAGAGAGAGACAGACAGACAGAATGAGAGGGAGGGAGGGGAAGGGGGGAGCCCACTACACCTTGAAGATGCGGCTCGTGTGAGCTGCTAGAGGATAAACTATTTTTGAACAATAACCCAGCAAGTCGTGAAGTCCGCGGTGCTAAAACACGACATGATAAACTGGCTTTCATGGCGGCATTTCCAAATATTTACGCTCTAATATTGTTGGGGGAATATTTATTCATATTCTCTGAAGAGAGAGAGAGAGAGAGAGAGAGAGAGAGAGAAGAGAGAGAGAGAGAGAGAGAGAGAGAGAAGAGAGAGAAGAGAGAGAGAGAGACAGAGAGACAGAGAGAGACAGAGAAGAGAGAGAAGAGAGAGAGAGAGCAGAGCAGAGAGAGAGAGAGAGAGAGAGAGAGAAGAGCAGACAGACAGACAGAGCAGACAGACAGAGACGAGAGAGACAGAGAGAGACAGAGAGAGAAGAGAGAGAGAGAGAGAGAGAGAGAGAGAGAGAAGACGAGAGAGAGAGAGAGACAGAGAGAGAGAGAGAGACAGGAGAGAGAGAGACAGACAGAAGAAGAAGACAGAGGACAGAGAGAGAACAGAGAGAGAGCAGAGAGAGAGAGAGACAGACAGACAGACAGACAGACAGACAGAGAGAGACAGAGAGAGACAGAGAGAGACAGAGAGAGAGAGAGAGAGACAGACAGACAGAGAGAGACAGAAAGAGAGAGACAGAGAGAGAGAGAGAGACAGACAGACAGACAGACAGACAGAGAGAGACAGAAAGAGACAGAGAGAGAGAGAGAGAGAGAGAGAGACAGACAGACAGACAGACAGACAGACAGAGAGAGACAGAAAGAGAGAGAGAGAGTTTAAGAAACATGCTCCAAGTACCTCTGAGAGGGAGGTGTAAACCCGGCAGGAGAAGCTGATGCCCCCGCGCGCTCTCTTGTTATTGTTGTTGATGGCAGCCATCTTGGCACTGTCCCGAGGCTTGTTTACATTTATGTGTTCCCTCTTCTGTCAAGGAAGGGGAAGCCTACGGGTCTATCGCTCCACCCTCTGACATAATAATATTACTAATAATACTCTCTAATTTAACATTATTAACTTATTTTATAAAAAAAAATGCAATATTTTGCACTTGTCAGTATTGAAACTCATCTTCCACATCTCCGAACACTGAACTTGATTTTGTGATTTAAATTATCTTTTTTATTATTGCTGGAATTAACATACGGAGAATCGAGTCCCCACACCTCCTTGTTCTAAATGACCCAATTAACCCAATTAACTCATACATGTGCGGTCGATAGGTTACAAACTTAACAAACTAAACTGTGTGTAGGTGTTACTGAACTCTTAGTGATATATAGTTATTCAGTACTCGGTGGTGTACTAGAATGCGACTCCTAGTATTGTACTCGGTGGTGTACTAGAATGCGACTCCCATATTGTACTCGGTGGTGTACTAGAATGCGACCAGTATTGTACCGGTGGTACTAGAATGCGACTCCCAGTATTGTACTCGGTGGTGTTCTAGAATGCGACTCCCAGTATTGTACTCGGTGGTGTACTAGAATGCGACTCCCAGTATTGTACTCGGTGGTGTACTAGAATGCGACTCCCAGTATTGTACTCGGTGGTGTACTAGAATGCGACTCCCAGTATTGTACTCGGTGGTGTACTAGAATGCGACTCCTAGTATTGTACTCGATGGTGTACTAGAATGCGACTCCCAGTATTGTACTCGGTGGTGTACTAGAATGCGACTCCCAGTATTGTACTCGATGGTGTACTAGAATGCGACTCCCAGTATTGTACTCGATGGTGTACTAGAATGCGACTCCTAGTATTGTACTCGGTGGTGTACTAGAATGCGACTCCCAGTATTGTACTCGGTGGTGTACTAGAATGCGACTCCTAGTATTGTACTCGGTGGTGTACTAGAATGCGATTCCCAGTATTGTACTCGGTGGTGTACTAGAATGCGACTCCCAGTATTGTACTCGATGGTGTACTAGAATGCGACTCCCAGTATTGTACTCGATGGTGTACTAGAATGCGACTCCTAGTATTGTACTCGGTGGTGTACTAGAATGCGATTCCCAGTATTGTACTCGGTGGTGTACTAGAATGCGACTCCTAGTATTGTACTCGGTGGTGTACTAGAATGCGATTCCCAGTATTGTACTCGGTGGTGTACTAGAATGCGACTCCCAGTATTGTACTCGGTGGTGTACTAGAATGCGACTCCCAGTATTGTACTCGGTGGTGCACTAGAATGCGATTCCCAGTATTGTATTCGGTGGTGTACTAGAATGCGACTCCCAGTATTGTACTCGGTGGTGTACTAGAATGCGACTCCGAGTATTGTACTCGGTGGTGCACTAGAATGCGACTCCCAGTATTGTACTCGGTGGTGCACTAGAATGCGACTCCAGTATTGTACTCGATGGTGTACTAGAATGCGATTCCCAGTATTGTACTCGGTGGTGTACTAGAATGCGACTCCTAGTATTGTACTCGGTGGTGTACTAGAATGCGATTCCCAGTATTGTATTCGGTGGTGTACTTGAATGCGACTCCCAGTATTGTACTCGGTGGTGTACTAGAATGCGACTCCTAGTATTGTACTCGGTGGTGTACTAGAATGCGATTCCCAGTATTGTACTCGGTGGTGTACTAGAATGCGACTCCTAGTATTGTACTCGATGGTGTACTAGAATGCGACTCCTAGTATTGTACTCGATGGTGTACTAGAATGCGACTCCTAGTATTGTACTCGATGGTGTACTAGAATGCGACTCCCAGTATTGTACTCGGTGGTGTACTAGAATGCGACTCCTAGTATTGTACTCGGTGGTGTACTAGAATGCGATTCCCAGTATTGTACTCGGTGGTGTACTAGAATGCGACTCCTAGTATTGTACTCGGTGGTGTACTAGAATGCGATTCCCAGTATTGTACTCGGTGGTGTACTAGAATGCGACTCCCAGTATTGTACTCGGTGGTGTACTAGAATGCGACTCCCAGTATTGTACTCGGTGGTGTACTAGAATGCGACTCCCAGTATTGTACTCGGTGGTGTACTAGAATGCGACTCCCAGTATTGTACTCGATGGTGTACTAGAATGCGACTCCTAGTATTGTACTCGATGGTGTACTAGAATGCGACTCCTAGTATTGTACTCGATGGTGTACTAGAATGCGACTCCCAGTATTGTACTCGGTGGTGACTAGAATGCGACTCCCAGTATTGTACTCGATGGTGTACTAGAAGCGACTCCTAGTATTGTACTCGGTGGTGTACTAGAATGCGACTCCCAGTATTGTACTCGGTGGTGTACTAGAATGCGACTCCTAGTATTGTACTCGGTGGTGTACTAGAATGCGATTCCCAGTATTGTATCTCGGTGGTGTACTAGAATGCGACTCCTAGTATTGTACTCGGTGGTGTACTAGAATGCGATTCCAGTATTGTACTCGGTGGTGTACTAGAATGCGACTCCTAGTATTGTACTCGATGTGTACTAGAATGCGACTCCTAGTATTGTACTCGATGGTGTACTTGAATGCGACTCCTAGTATTGTACTCGATGGTGTACTAGAATGCGACTCCCAGTATTGTACTCGGTGGTGTACTAGAATGCGACTCCTAGTATTGTACTCGGTGGTGTACTAGAATGCGATTCCCAGTATTGTACTCGGTGGTGTACTAGAATGCGACTCCTAGTATTGTACTCGGTGGTGTACTAGAATGCGATTCCCAGTATTGTACTCGGTGGTGTACTAGAATGCGACTCCCAGTATTGTACTCGGTGGTGTACTAGAATGCGACTCCCAGTATTGTACTCGGTGGTGTACTAGAATGCGACTCCCAGTATTGTACTCGGTGGTGTACTAGAATGCGACTCCCAGTATTGTACTCGATGGTGTACTAGAATGCGACTCCTAGTATTGTACTCGATGGTGTACTAGAATGCGACTCCTAGTATTGTACTCGATGGTGTACTAGAATGCGACTCCCAGTATTGTACTCGGTGGTGTACTAGAATGCGACTCCCAGTATTGTACTCGATGGTGTACTAGAATGCGACTCCTAGTATTGTACTCGATGGTGTACTAGAATGCGACTCCCAGTATTGTACTCGGTGGTGTACTAGAATGCGACTCCTAGTATTGTACTCGGTGGTGTACTAGAATGCGATTCCCAGTATTGTACTCGGTGGTGTACTAGAATGCGACTCCTAGTATTGTACTCGGTGGTGTACTAGAATGCGATTCCCAGTATTGTACTCGGTGGTGTACTAGAATGCGACTCCCAGTATTGTACTCGGTGGTGTACTAGAATGCGACTCCCAGTATTGTACTCGGTGGTGCACTAGAATGCGATTCCCAGTATTGTATTCGGTGGTGTACTAGAATGCGACTCCCAGTATTGTACTCGGTGGTGTACTAGAATGCGACTCCGAGTATTGTACTCGGTGGTGCACTAGAATGCGACTCCCAGTATTGTACTCGGTGGTGCACTAGAATGCGACTCCCAGTATTGTACTCGATGGTGTACTAGAATGCGATTCCCAGTATTGTACTCGGTGGTGTACTAGAATGCGACTCCTAGTATTGTACTCGGTGGTGTACTAGAATGCGATTCCCAGTATTGTATTCGGTGGTGTACTTGAATGCGACTCCCAGTATTGTACTCGGTGGTGTACTAGAATGCGACTCCTAGTATTGTACTCGGTGGTGTACTAGAATGCGATTCCCAGTATTGTACTCGGTGGTGTACTAGAATGCGACTCCTAGTATTGTACTCGGTGGTGTACTAGAATGCGATTCCCAGTATTGTATTCTGTGGTGTACTTGAATGCGACTCCCAGTATTGTACTCGGTGGTGTACTAGAATGCGACTCCTAGTATTGTACTCGGTGGTGTACTAGAATGCGACTCCTAGTATTGTACTCGGTGGTGTACTAGAATGCGACTCCTAGTATTGTACTCGGTGGTGTACTAGAATGCGACTCCTAGTATTGTACTCGGTGGTGTACTAGAATGCGACTCCCAGTATTGTACTCGGTGGTGCACTAGAATGCGACTCCCAGTATTGTACTCGGTGGTGCACTAGAATGCGACTCCCAGTATTGTACTTGGTGGTGCACAAGAATGCGACTCCCAGTAATGTATGACTGTAATTCTTGATGACTGGCACATGTGATGGACTCTTCTCCAGGCAGTGGGACTGACCACCTCAAATCATCAACTTCTCGATATTTTATACGATTTTTCAACAACTATGATTCTTAGCGGTCTACTAAAAAACAGTTTTCAGTGGTGTACTGAAGTACAATTTGTTAATTTATATGAATTTATTTGAATCTTTCATGATCAAGTTTCCCTTGAGAAATATACTCAAGCACAGTAATTATTTACGTCTGTACAGTTAAATAAGACGCTTTTTGGAGACTATGAAATGACTTGTGGATCACTCTTGTCTTTACACCGTGGCTCGGTAGGCAGCGCTCTCGCCGCACACACTGAGTGTCCGTGGTTCAATCCCCGACACGGGTGGAAACGTTGGCCATGTTTCCTTACACCTGCTGTCCCCGTTCACCTAGCAGTAATTAGGTACGCGGGTGTTAGTGGACTGGTGTGGGAGGCACCCTGGGTTGCTAACCCTCCGGTTTAAAAAACTCAACAAATCTTATCTTTAATCTTCCCATATAACAAATTTATAATAGAATTGGAAGTTTTACAACCAAAAAATGTGTTGGAATAAATGGTTTAGAAAAAACTCACAAGTTGATAAGACAACATTGGACAGAAGAAGCCACTGACCGGCGATTTTTTTTCAGAATAAAGTTGTACAAGTGTTGCACAAGTATTGCACAAGTGTTGTACATGTGTTGTACATGTGTTGCACAAGTGTTGTACAAGTGTTGTACATGTGTTGTACAAGTGTTGTACAAGTGTTGTACAAGTGTTGCACAAGTGTTCACAAGTGTTGCACAAGTGTTGCACAAGTGTTGCACAAGTGTTGCACAAGTGTTGTACAAGTGTTGTACATGTGTTGCACAAGTGTTTCACATGTGTTGCACAAGTGTTGCAAAAGTGTTGTACAAGTGTTGCACAAGTGTTGTACAAGTGTTGTACATGTGTTGCACAAGTGTTGTACAAGTGTTGTACATGTGTTGCACAAGTGTTTCACATGTGTTGCACAAGTGTTGCACAAGTGTTGCACAAGTGTTGTACAAGTGTTGTACAAGTGTTGTACATGTGTTGCACAAGTGTTGACAATGTTGTACATGTTGACAAGTGTTTCACATGTGTTGCACAAGTGTTGCACAAGTGTTGCAAGTGCTGCACAAGTGTTGACAAGTGTTGTACAAGTGTTGTACATGTGTTGCACAAGTGTTGTACAAGTGTTGACATGTGTTGCAGTGTTTCACATGTGTTGCACAAGTGTTGTACAAGTGTTGTACAAGTGTCACAAGTGTTGTACAAGTGTTGCACAAGTGTTGCACAAGTGTTGTACAAGTGTCTTATTTACCAACAGAAAAATGGACAGACTAGATTTGAACGCTAGTTCACTTTTAACTAATGAAATATTTACGTAAAAACACTTAATAATAATAATAATAATAATAATAATAATAATAATAATAATAATAATAATAATAATAATAATAATAATAATAATATCTTTATTTCTACAAGTACATGTACAAGGTATACCGTCGTAGCTGACATCAATGACATACTACTATATAGAAAGTCACTTTTTATGCTGAGCATTTCCCGCAAATTAGGTCAGTTTGTCCCAGGATGCAACCCACACCAGTCCACTAATTCCCAGGTACCCATTTTACTGATGAGGAACATAGACAACCGGTATAAGAAAACACTCCCAATGTCTTCACCCTTGCCGGGAATCGAACCCGGACACTCAGCACTTCTATCATAACATTATGTAGAGTTTTTGCCATCCAGTGGCTTTATCAATACAATACTGGAACAAAAACATCACCAATCTTCGTTATTGTATTGATAAAGCCACTGATTGGCGAAACGTCTTCCTAATAAAGATACCCAGTTGATGCACATGAGTCAAATTCCTTCACCACGTTATTTATGTCCCCTTCATTTATTCCTGTTTTCCATTTGTACACTTCAGTCACATCCTCCCAAATTCTGCGAGTTAAATTTCCTGGCCAGGAGGCGACACCTGCAAAGAAAATTTTGATCATGTCACAGTACTGTGATAAAAAAAATTATTTATTCAGAAGGAAGGGGAAACAGTAGAGGGAAGGCAGGGGGAGGGAGAGGCTGAGAGAGAGCAGAGATAGAAAACAAATGAGAGGAAGGAGGGGCTGAAAGTAGAAAGGAATTGTGGGAAGAATGTAGAGAGAGAGAGATTACAGGACAAGGAAAGACAAATGGAGGGTAAGGCAGAATGGAGAAAGAGGAAGATGATGTGGGAGAAAGGACAGGGTAGAAAATTTGAGAGAGGAAGGAGGGCGAATAAGGATGGAGGGAGGGTTATGAAGGAAGGAGGACAAGAATGGAAGGAGAGTAATGTGAGGGAGGGTTGCTAAGGTATGGAGGGGTCGAGTAAGGAGGGAAGGATGAAGGGGCAATAAAGAGGGTGGGTGTCAAGCCTACCGTCTACTAAATTCACCAGAAACATCACACTTGCACAAGTGTCAGTGTTGGTCGTCGTCTACACGAGATATACACGTTTTTTTCTGTAGATGTAACATCCTTGAGTTTAAAATGTGTGTGTGTGTGTGTGTGTGTGTGTGTGTGTGTGTGTGTGTGTGTGTGACTCACCTAATTGTGGTTGCAGGGGTCGAGACTCAGCTACTGGCCCCGCCTCTTCGCTGTCCGCTACTGGGTCTCTGCTCTCCCTGCTCCATGAGCTTTATCATACCTTGTCTTAAAACTATGTATGGTTCCTGCCTCCACTATATCTTTCTCTAGACTATTCCACTTCCTGACTACTCTGTGGCTGAAGAAATGCTTCCTAACATCCCTTTGACTCATCTGAGTCTTCAGCTTCCAGTTGTGTCCCCTTGTTTCTGTGTTCCCTCTCTGGAACATCCTGTCACTGTCTACCTTGTCGATTCCCCGCAGTATTTTATATGTCGTTATCATGTCTCCTCTGACCCTTCTTTCCTCCAGTGTTGTTAGTCCTATTTCCCTCAACCTTTCTTCATAGGACAGACCCCTGAGTTGTGGAACTAACCTTGTCGCAAACCTTTGCACTTTCTCTAGTTTCTTTACGTGCTTGACCAGGTGTGGGTTCCAGACTGGTGCTGCATATTCTAGTATGGGCCTGACGTACACGGTATACAGTGTCTTGAACGATTCCTTGTTAAGGTAACGGAACGCTAATCTTAGGTTTGCCAGTCGCCCATATGCTGCCGCAGTTATCTGGTTGATGTGTGCCTCCCGAGACGTGCTTGGCGTTATACTCACCCCAAGGTCTTTCTCCTTTGCCGAGGTTTGTAGCCTTTGTCCGCCTAGCCTGTACTCTGTCAGCGGTCTTCTTTGCCCTTCTCCGATCTTCATGACTTTGCATTTGGTGGGATTGAATTCGAGAAGCCAGTTGCTAGACCAGATGTCAAGCTTGTCCAGGTCTGTTTGAAGTCCTGCTTGGTCCTCTTCCGATGTGATTCTCCTCATTAGTTTCACATCATCTGCGAACAGAGACATTTCTGAGTCTATCCCGTCCGTCATGTCATTTACATATACCAAGAATAACACTGGTCGTGTGTGTGTGTGTGTGTGTGTGTGTGTGTGTGTGTGTGTGTGCATGCTTTCGCTCACCGAGTTGTTTGACTTTTAACCTCTCGGTCTTTTTATATCTGCTCTTGAAGCTGTGTATTAAGTCTCTTCCACTGCCTCATCCAAGGCATTCCACTTTTCAGCCATCCTGCGACTGATGAAATACTTCCTTACTTCCATATGGCTTCCACCTGCGTCTTAATCTTCCACCTGCGTCTTAATCTTCCACCTGCGTCTTAATCTTCCACCTGCGTCTTCATCTTCCACCTGCGTCTTAATCTTCCACCTGCGTCTTAATCTTCCACCTGCGTCTTAATCTTCCACCTGCGCCTTAATCTTCCACCTGCGTCTTCATCTTCCACCTGCGTCTTAATCTTCCACCTGCGTCTTAATCTTCCACCTGCGTCTTAATCTTCCACCTGCGTCTTCATCATCCACCTGCGTCTTAATCTTCCACCTGCGTCTTCATCTTCCACCTGCGTCTTAGTCTTCCACCTGCGTCTTCATCATCCACCTGCGTCTTCATCTACCACCTGCGTCTTCATCTTCCACCTGCGTCTTCATCTTCCACCTACGTCTTCATCATCCACCTGCGTCTTAATCTACCACCTGCGTCTTCATATATCACCTGCGTCTTCATCTACCACCTGAGTCTTCATCTTCCACCTGCGTCTTCATCATCCACCTACGTCTTCATCATCCACCTGCGTCTTCATCATCCACCTGCGTCTTCATCATCCACCTGCGTCTTCATCATCCACCTGCGTCTTCATCTACCACCTGCGTCTTCATCTTCCACCTGCGTCTTCATCTTCCACCTACGTCTTCATCATCCACCTGCGTCTTAATCTACCACCTGCGTCTTCATCTATCACCTGCGTCTTCATCTACCACCTGAGTCTTCATCTTCCACCTGCGTCTTCATCATCCACCTACGTCTTCATCATCCACCTGCGTCTTCATCATCCACCTGCGTCTTCATCATCCACCTGCGTCTTCCTTGATCTCTGACCTCGTAAATTTAACTGTGTCCCTATCTGCTCTTTTAACTCTTAACATTTTATGCGTAGTAATCATGTTCTCTTCCTCCTTGTGTTTTTCTTCTTGTGTTCTCTTCCTCCTTGTGTTCTCTTCCTCCTTGTGTTCTCTTCCTCCTTGTGTTCTCTTCCTCTTGTGTTCTCTTCCTCCTTGTGTTCTCTTCCTCCTTGTGTTCTCTTCCTCCTTGTGTTCTCTTCCTCTTGTGTTCTCTTCCTCTTGTGTTCTCTTCCTCCTTGTGTTCTCTTCCTCCTTGTGTTCTCTTCCTCCTTGTGTTATCTTCCTCCTTGTGTTCTCTTCCTCTTGTGTTCTCTTCCTCCTTGTGTTCTCTTCCTCCTTGTGTTCTCTTCCTCCTTGTGTTCTCTTCCTCCTTGTGTTCTCTTCCTCCTTGTGTTCTCTTCCTCTTGTGTTCTCTATGGTCACATTCCTCTCTGTTCTGGCACTAGCCTAATTACAAATCTTTGGATAATTTCGAGTTTCTTAACGTACTTAATCAGGTGTGGGCTGCATGGTGGGGCTGCGTACTCTGTGATTGGTCTAACATATGTTGTATATGTGGTTCTGGAAGATTCTTTATACAAGTTCCTGAATGGTATTCTGAGGTTTACCAGTCTTAAATGCGCCGCTGATGCTGTAGGCTTAAGCACAGGGTTTTTTTTTTTTTTTCAGGCGAAATCCTTGGTGCTATATTCACCCCAGGTCTCTTTCACTCTGTTATTTACGGCTTCTCTCCGCCCATGCTGTACTCTGTGTCCGGTCTTCCCTTACATTCTCCAATTCGCATGACCTCGGGAGCCACTTCTTTGTCCACATCTTTATTCTGTCACGGTCTCCCTGGATGATAACATTATCCTCTCCTGTTCTTAATCTTCTCATTAATTTTACATTATCTGCAGACAACGACACAGGACTCAATCCCCTCGGGTAGGTCATTCACATACATTAGAATCACTAGTGATCTTAGTACTGATCCTTGCAGAACCCCACTCGTTACCCTCTCCCATTCTGGTGTCTTTCTGTTACTCCCGGCTTTATTTCATTCAGGTTCTCCCTGACTCGCCTAAACACTGAATTTAAAGACTTGCTTATTCCTCTAATTTCTTGGTTAATATCTGGTGTGGCACTGTATCAAAAGCTTTCTTGAAGTCCAGGAAGATGCAACATACCCACTCCAGTTTTGTGTGTGTTATCACTCTGACTCTGTCACAAAGCTCCAGCAAAATTATAAGACTGGATTTTTCATCCCTAAATCTGAGCTGGTTTTCTCAACGGAATCCTCACTACAAATGTTCTTATTTCCTTTCTCTTACTGTCTTCTAAAGAACTTTTGACAGAAATACTGGCATGTAGTTAAATGCCTCTTGTCTGTCCAACTGTTTATATATGAGGATCACAGCATTTTTTCTAAATTTCTGATACTTGTCCTGAATGGAGTGATTGGCTGAATACCTTTGTCATTGAGACACAGTGGTTCTGCTCTTTTTCTGAGCACCCATGGAGATGTGTGTGGTCCCATGGAGATGTATGTGTGGTCCCATGGAGATGTAGTGTGTGGTCCCATGGAGATGTGGTGTGTGGTCCCATGAAGATGTGGTGTGTGGTCCCATGGATATGTTGTGTGTGGTCCCATGGAGATGTGGTGTGTGGTCCCATGGAGATGTGGTGTGTGGTCCCATGGAGATGTGTGTGTGGTCCCATGGAGATGTGGTGTGTGGTCCCATGGAGATGTGTGTGTGGTCCCATGGAGATGTAGTGTGTGGTCCCATGGAGATGTGGTGTGTGGTCCCATGGAGATGTGGTGTGTGGTCCCATGGAGATGTTGTGTGTGGTCCCATGGAGATGTGGTGTGTGGTCCCATGGAGATGTGGTGTGTGGTCCCATGGAGATGTGTGTGTGGTCCCATGGAGATGTGGTGTGTGGTCCCATGGAGATGTGTGTGTGGTCCCATGGAGATGTGTGTGTGGTCCCATGGAGATGTGGTGTGGTCCCATGGAGATGTGTGTGTGGTCCCATGGAGAGTGTGTGGTCCCATGGAGATGTGGTGTGGTCCCATGGAGATGTGTGTGGTCCCATGGAGATGTGGTGTGTGGTCCCATGGAGATATGGTGTGTGGTCCCATGGAGATGTGTGTGTGGTCCCATGGAGATGTGGTGTGTGGTCCCATGGAGATATGGTGTGTGGTCCCATGGAGATGTGTGTGTGGTCCCATGGAGATGTGGTGTGTGGTCCCATGGAGATATGGTGTGTGGTCCAAAGGAGATATGGTGTGTGGTCCAATGAAGATATGGTGTGTGGTCCCATGGAGATATGGTGTGTGGTCCCATGGAGATGTGGTGTGTGGTCCCATGGAGATGTGTGTGTGGTCCCATGGAGATGTGTGTGTGGTCCCATGGAGATGTGGTGTGTGGTCCCATGGAGATGTGTGTGTGGTCCCATGGAGATGTGGTGTGTGGTCCCATGGAGATGTGGTGTGTGGTCCCATGGAGATGTGTGTGTGGTCCCATGGAGATGTGGTGTGTGGTCCCATATAGATGTGTGTGTGGTCCCATGGAGATGCTGTGTGTGGTCCCATGGAGATGTGGTGTGTGGTCCCATGGAGATGTGGTGTGTGGTCCCATGGAGATGTGTGTGTGGTCCCATGGAGATGTGTGTGTGGTCCCATGGAGATGTGGTGTGTGGTCCCATGGAGATGTGTGTGGTCCCATGGAGATGTAGTGTGGTCCCATGGAGATGTGGTGTGTGGTCCCATGGAGATGTGGTGTGTGGTCCCATGGAGATGTTGTGTGTGGTCCCATGGAGATGTGGTGTGTGGTCCCATGGAGATGTGGTGTGTGGTCCCATGGATATGTGTGTGTGGTCCCATGGAGATGTGGTGTGTGGTCCCATGGAGATGTGTGTGTGGTCCCATGGAGATGTGTGTGTGGTCCCATGGAGATGTGGTGTGTGGTCCCATGGAGATGTGTGTGTGTGGTCCCATGGAGATGTGTGTGGTCCCATGGAGATGTGGTGTGTGGTCCCATGGAGATGTGTGTGTGGTCCCATGGATATGTGGTGTGGTCCCATGGAGATATGGTGTGTGGTCCCATGGAGATGTGTGTGTGGTCCCATGGAGATGTGGTGTGTGGTCCCATGGAGATATGGTGTGTGGTCCAATGGAGATGTGTGTGTGGTCCCATGGAGATGTGGTGTGTGGTCCCATGGAGATGTGTGTGTGGTCCCATGGAGATGTGTGTGTGGTCCCATGGAGATGTGGTGTGTGGTCCCATGGAGATGTGTGTGTGGTCCCATGGAGATGTGTGTGTGGTCCCATGGAGATGTGGTGTGTGGTCCAATGGAGATGTGGTGTGTGGTCCCATGGAGATGTGGTGTGTGGTCCCATGGAGATGTGTGTGTGGTCCCATGGCTTTAACTTCTTGTATTGCTCTGGTTCTTTCTAGCACTTGTTGATCTGGTGTGACTACAACACATTTTGGTAATCCCTCAGTTTCTTTTGTAAGACGTATCAGATATGCAACGTATGTTAGTGGCTTTCTTTTATGCCTAATAATATTTTATTAATATTAAGTACATTATATGTATACTGCAGAAAAGAAATAAAGTATTAGTATTTATAGTCTATGGACCTTAAAGACTAACCACTGTCCTCCACGTAGCAGGGTCTGGTAACTCAGTGGTAGCTCTGAGGCTGACAGGGGTCGCAGACTTTCTATATTTGCAAAGTACTTAGTCCTTACAAATGTCATTTTTTATCATATGGCTGTAAAATAACTTATGCTCTGTTTTGACCTTTGATTCTATGTCACTTTGAAAATGACTTTCAACTTCTCTTCTCATTCTTGTGTTTTAATTTTTGACTTCCATGTTTGTTTCTGTGATTTAATTTGTTCAGTATTTCTTTCAAGCCTTATTGCTCCTCCCATCTCTCTGGGGCTTTCTCTATTTCTTCGTGTATCTTTTCTTCAGAGTGGCTTTTGTCGCCATTTCCTCCATTCTTTGTTGTGCAGTTTTGCCCTCCAGTTCTTTTTCCATTACACCTTACTCAAGAAATTCCTTCTGTAGTTCTATTTTTATTTGTCACTTCCTTCAATTCTTCCTTCATTCAGAGCTCGCTACCTCACCATCACCCACACACATTGGATCTCCATAAGTAATTTTCATAAAAAAAAATTATGCAAAAATCAGCTGGTTTTTCTCTTCTCGCTCTTGTTGTTTCCTTCTCGTGTTCTCTCAAAAAAAATATTTTTTTATGCTTCCATAAACTTTGATGGCCATGATTCTAGACCTACTTGTAGTTTAGCTTTTTTTCTCCTTGCTTTCTCTGCCAGCATCTAAAATACGTGCATCAGTGTCCTGTTATGCTCTCCTCCCGTCGTCTCCTGAACTTTGGTGATGAGTTTCTTATCACTGTCACTATCACTTTTGTCTCTCCAGACATTATGGTACCTGTTATATAATCCTTTTAATCCTTTGCTTCCCTGTTTCTTATCTCAGATCTCCAGTGGTTTTTTACATCAGTGCCACTCCTCCTTTGTCTTGTCTTTATTTTCTTACTGTCTGATAGCCCTCTGGAAATATAGCATTTGATCTTATTCATTCAGGACATCACTTTCGTTGGTAACTTTATGAACATTCGTGTGCCACACTCTGATTCTTGTATCTTTTACAGTTCTCTGTGCAATCTCTTTTCTTACTTCACTTTTGGAGATACTGGGCAAGGATTCTTTGTGGAGTACTATGGCATTTCCTTGACTCATTTCCTTAGTTTCCCTCTGCCTCTTCCCAGATATATAGTTTGTTTCCTGTTATATTTTTCTCTTGAGCCTTGTGGCGCAACAGATAACACGTCTGACTATAGATCACAAGATTCCAGGGTCAGATCCTGACGAGGTCACTGAATTACTTTGCGAGGCCTGGTCATGGACCGGGCTGTGAGGGGTGTTGATCTAAGGTATAGCCTCCAGGTATACTCTCCCTTATCGTCTTTTACTTTCTCTTCTCCTTTATCCTGTCTTCCATGACATAAACTGTGTCGAATTGGCAAGATCCCTCAAATTCAATTTCCTTCCACTACCAGGTTTGTCGCTTCTTGTTCTCCAGTGAGAATTTACTGTGGCATCGTCTTTCCCTCTGCATATATTAATAAACAAAACAAAAAATATATAATTTTGGTCTTACTGGTAACTCCCATTTCTTCCAAAAGTTCTTCACTTTCTTCTTTTCAATCCTTTTCTCTTCTTACTTTCCTCTCCGGTTCTCTTCATTTAATCTGAAAATCATGAGAGCTCTGTGTCTCATATTCTCCTCTTCATATACCTTCAAAATTTATTTCCCTTCCTTCACTTGCTACGAGTCATTATCCTTTCTACTTTCTTCTTCATAACCTGTTGGGCTTAAGATAACTGTTCATCTATTTGACTTCGTCAGTGTGTGTCTGTCTCTGTCTCTGCTTTGTCTATGTCTCTGTTTCTGCTCTGTCTCTGTCTCTGCTCTGTCTGTCTCTGTTTCTGCTCTGTCTATGTCTCTGCTCTGTCTCTGTCTATGCTCTGTCTATATCTCTGTGTCCAGTTGATAGATTGCTTAGCCATCTTAATTCTTACCTTCATTTTCACGACATTTCACTCCCTTGAATCTACCCAATTTGCTTCAGTTTCACCTGTCAATTTTCTTTCCCATTCTTCTTCCTCCTTAAGTCTCGATAAATTTCTTCTCAAACTTGTCGTCTCATCAATTATTCTTTTTTTTCTCTGCACGTTTTCAAGCACCTTTGCTCAAGCCTCAGATACAAACTCACTCTTGTTTAACCCCGATCATTTCATCAGCACTACGATACATCCTCCTCGCCCCCACTCACTTACACTCTTCCCTCCAGCTGCGGATGATTCTTCTGTTCTCCCTTCACCTTCCTTAAGACACTTGTTTCTTGTGTTTGTTCTTGCTACTGAATGAGTTTTCTCGGAGGTAACCTAATGTTAGAATAAGACATGTGTGTGTGTACTCACCTAATTGTGGTTGCAGGGGTCGAGACTCAGCTCCTGGCCCCGCCTCTTCGCTGTCTGCTACTGGGTCTCTGCTCTCCCTGCTCCATGAGCTTTATCATACCTTGTCTTAAAACTATGTATGGTTCCTGCCTCCACTATATCTTTCTCTAGTCCATTCCACTTCCTGACTACTCTGTGGCTGAAGAAATGTTTCCTGACATCCCTTTGACTCATCTGAGTCTTCAGCTTCCAGTTGTGTTCCCTTGTTTCTGTGTTCCCTCTCTGGAACATCCTGTCACTATCTACCTTGTCAATTCCCCGCAGTATTTTGTATGTCGTTATCATGTCTCCTCTGACCCTTCTTTCCTCCAGTGTTGTTAGTCCTATTTCCCTCAATCTTTCTTCATAAGACAGACCCCTGAGTTGTGGAACTAACCTTGTCCCAAACCTTTGCACTTTCTCTAGTTTCTTTACGTGCTTGACCAGGTGTGGGTTCCAGACTGGTGCTGCATATTCTAGTATGAGCCTGACGTACACGGTATACAGTGTCTTGAACGATTCCTTGTTAAGGTAACGGAACGCTAATCTAAGGTTTGCCAGACGCCCATATGCTGCCGCAGTTATCTGGTTGATGTGTGCCTCCGGAGACGTGCTTGGCGTTATACTCACTCCAAGGTCTTTCTCCTTTGCCGAGGTTTGTAGCCTTTGTCCGCCTAGCTTGTACTCTGTCAGCGGTCTTATGTGCCCTTCTCCGATCCTCATGACTTTGCATTTGGAGGGATTGAATTTGAGAAGCCATCTTCTAGACCAGATGTCGAGCTTGTCCAGGTCTGTTTGCAGCCCTGCCTGGTCCTCTTCCGATGTGATTCTCCTCATTATTTTCACATCATCCGCGAATAGAGACACTTCTGAGTCTATCTCGTCCGTCATGTCATTTACATATACCAGGAATAACACTGGTCCTAGGACTGACCCCTGCGGTACACCGCTCGTCACAGGCGCCCACTGTGATACCTCACCACGCACCATGACCCGTTGTTGCCTCCCTTTGAGGTATTCCCTGATCCATTCCAGTGCCCTTCCTGTTATACCTGCTTGTTCTTCCAACTTCTTTACTAATCTCATGTGAGGAACTGTGTCGAAGGCCTTCCTGCAGTCCAGGAAAATGCAATCAACCCACCCTTCTCTCTCCTGCCTTACCTCTGTTACTTTATCATAGAACTCTAGGAGGTTTGTTACACAGGATTTGCCTTCCCGGAATCCGTGCTGTCTGGTGTTTATTATCCTGTTCCGCTCAAGGTGTTCCACCATTCTTTTCCTGATGATTTTCTCCAGGACTTTGCACACTATACATGTATGTGACATCGGTCTATAGTTTAGTGCCTCTTTTCTGTCTCCTTTTTTAAAAATGGGGACTACGTTGGCCTTCTTCCATACCTCAGGTAGCTGCCCAGTTTCAAGGGATGTGTTGAATATTATGGTAAGTGGCACACTCAGTACCTCAGCTCCTTCCCGAAGAACCCACGGGGAGATATTGTCCGGACCCATCGCCTTTGAGGTATCGAGGTCACTGAGTAACTGCTTCACTTCCTCCTCAGTTGTGTGTATGCCCTCTAGCACTTGGTACATCCCTTGTTGGTGACGAACCATGTCCTGTCTACCCAGCTGCCTTCCTTCCTCCATTGTGAATACTTCCATAAACCTCAAGTTGAGCTCCTCACATACCTCTTGATCATTACTTGTGAGTTCCCCATCTTCTCTCCTCAGCCTTATCACCTGGTCCTTGACTGTTGTCTTCCTTCTGATGTGACTGAACATCAGTTTCGGGTCGGACTTTACTTTCGATGCTATGTCGTTTTCGTACTGTTTCTGGGCCTCCCTCCGTACTTGTGCATACTCGTTTCTAGCTCTTCTAGTAATCTCTTTGTTTACTTGGGTTCTTTGCCTTCTGTACCG